>APFE031169437.1:1258-46715 GCA_000404065.3 Pinus taeda
GATGTGTGAAACAAGGAATTCTGTCGAAATGAAGCGAGATGAAGGGGATAGGGGGCTTCTAAATTCTTGGGGAAATTTGTGGGAGTAGGGAGGGATGTTAGGGAGTAGGGGAAAGTGGAATATCAGATATTGAGTGAGGGGAAAGGGTCCAAAAGGGCAAAACACAGGCCAAACCTAGAAAATTGCCAAGTTGTAGCAAGAAACTAGGGTTTGTGCAAAAATGAGGATTTTGGGGGATCTGAGTGTTGGGAAGTGTATGATAAGGTACTTTAAGGATGGGAGAAGGTGTATGAACATCAAGAAGCAAGTTTTGCCATTGATTTGACTGTCAAAGAGAAATTGGCTTCAAAACCCTAGGAGAGGGAAATGAACTTGCCAAGGCACAACTGAAGCATGAACAAGGTGTAAAATGACTCATTAGACACTGACATGATAATGAAAACCCCATAAATGATGATAGACTCAGCTGAATGATGACATGGACCGAAATTTGGACAACTTTAGAAGGAGTGAAAACAAACCCTAGACCTAATGCCCAGTGACCAAATTTTGCTTGAAAACTCTTTGAAAAGACAAAATTTGACCTTAACACTCTGAAACCACTTTGTAAGAGCATATTTGATCACTGGAGGAAGGCTGGAAAGACTGACACTAACACAAGTATAGGTGATAATACCTTAAGCAATTCAATCTACATATAATATAATAAATCAGCCTAAAGAGTTTCCAATAACAACAAGAAAATTCTTAAAGCATGAGTGGAGGGGAAGATTTGCAAGTCTTACTAAGGTTGGGGTTGTCAAAATAATTGTTGAGCTTGGATTGATCTCTAGAAACTAGAGTTGAAAGGAGAGGTTAGCTTTCCCCAAAAGAAAGGTCCTCCATCGAATAGTGTTTGATGATCCTCTATAGCTTTAAAAATTGCAATTAGAGGTCCTCGTGGATGGTAATCTAGTTTTGGTTCAACCACCTATGAAGATTTACTACTGAAAGCCAAAGGCCATTGAAGCAACAAGTGATGGCATCTTTCAAGTATATTAAGTCATTATCATAGACATTTGGTACTTCCACTTCTAGAAATGGAATTTCTTTTGATTTTTCCAAACTGTACATTGAACTAAGAGTCATCTTTGACTTTGAAGGAGGAGATTTCCCACCTTAATTACATCCTTGAAGGAGTGACGCTATAAGGAGGAAACAACATTGGCACCTAGGACTTGTCCAAGAATTCCTAAGTTCAATTGCATGGAAGCATTCTTAATGATGACATAATCTGTGAGAAGGAGATGATCTAGGAGTTTCCTTCCTTTAAAGAGTAGGCTCTGATGGCTTAGAAGAATCCCCTCCCTCCCATGAATATAATACTTCAAAATGGAAACTAAATCATTGGATTTCACCTAAGAACAAATGGATTCCCTTGTAAAGTCCTTCACAAATATTTGAACAATTTAAATGGCATAGAACAACTCTTGAGGCTTCATGATAGACAATGAACTTCTTACTAGGTAAAAACATACCATATTGGATCTAATAGACTGACTCACCTCTATTTTTTGATAGACTTGTCTCCCCATAAATTGCATCAACACCCCTCTTGGATTCCATGGATGATACTAGGACCTCGGGTCCTAAGGAGAAAATCGGTGAGTCAATTCTTCCTTCATTTGTAATTGTAGCCACTTTCCCTAGCACAACACCACCACAGCGATTGGCTACTTCTAACATTTCTTCTTGGAGATAGCTTCTGCCAAATTCATTATCTCCTTCTTCATATTCTAATTCAATTTTTCTCTACTCTCTAGGTCCTTGCTCTTAATATAGATATTCTCAGCGACATTATTCTTGTTGTGGAGTAGCTTTCCCTTGTCATCACTAAAAATATAAGCCATCTTATTCAAAAATGAAAAAAATCACACACCCATTGAACTTAATATTCCCTTCAAAATCATTTTTTTTTTTTGCTAATGCAAGAGTCGAACCTTCTATTCATTAATTACAAATAAAGTACAGATAGTAGTACAAAATTATCAGACTCTGAGAAATAAGGGAAACTGCAAAACAACTTTACACTGTCCCTATCTTAACAAAAAACAAACCTTTAAAGTAGGAAGGAAGAAAAAGGAGTTGGACCAAGAATAACCCCTAAAAAAGCACCAGAAACAGCCAAAAACCTGCCCGAAAGCATAGAAATGAGTTCTAAAGCCCGGGAGGAGAACCTCTTGTCCCCTGACGAACACCATCCCTGAATGACGGGCCTGTCCTCTTGAAAACACAACCGTGGGACTTGTCCAAATGATCAGACGGTCATAGACCCAAGCCGCAGGAGAAAACGGCCCGCCAAAAGCCGATCAATCAACACTGTTGAAATGCCTATAAGAGATCTGACGGTGGAGCAGGATATCGCACTTGCCAACTAACTCGGAAGTTAGCATGCGATAACGGTGGTAATCCTCTCGACCCCAACGCCACGTGGCACTTCCTGAGTGGGATCACTCCCAAAAGGCAGAAACCACTTTCTGCTTAAGCGAGTCGCGATCAACGGAAAACCACCCCAGTCGAGGAAACAAAGACCGGGAACAAGAAACACTGGTTTCACGGTCAATAAGAATCACCTGCTCCCCGATGATCACAACGAAGGCCCTTCAAGACCTGAAGCGCTAAGCTTACAGCTCCTTCCTATCGGCTTCCCTTGAAGCACCTTTATCCTTGTCAAAACAACTGTAAATCTCTGTGCATCCCTTGAAACGTGAAACCTCGGTTATCTTATCCAAGCCAGAATCAAAAAACCCCATTGTGAGCATGCCTTTGAGCCAACCCCTGCTAGTTGACCATACCTGTCTCCATTTCTCTCTTAAGGAACGTTGTATTGTCTTCAATAGCTTGGTTTTGACAGTTCGTTTTTAGTCTGTTGTTAGGGGAATCACACCAATTCATCACTAACCTGTTATCTGTGTAGAAAAATCCTTGATTAACTAGCAAATCTGCTAGCTTGTTGGCCTTTCTTCTCACATGTGCAAATTTGACTGTTCTCAGGCTCTGTAGATGATTATGAATCCGTTGGAAGACTTGAATAAGCCTCCAATTTGAAGAGGCTTTTTCTGATCTTGTTCCCCAGCTTATTCTTCTGACAGAGTTGATGACGATTTCGGAGTCCATTTCAATGATTGTGTTATGTCGATTTTCCTGAACCAGGAACTCAAGACTTTGCTCCATGGCCATTAACTTCGCCATGTTGTTGGTGGTTTTTCCTAAGTTGCCATAAAAGATGAAAAGAAAATCTCCCCTGTCGTCTCTTAACACCCCTCCATGGCTTGCCTTGCCCGGATTACCTTTGGAGGCCCCATCGATATTGAATTTGAGAAAGCCCTTAGGGGGAGGATGCCAGAAGTCAAGTTTCGGGTCCCCCAAAGACCCATTCCTAACAGATCCCTGAGGAACCAGTCCCTACAAATCTAGCTTGTAGAGAATCCTCCATTATGTGGCTGAAGGGGGGTTCGAGGGAAGATTTCTAACGGTGGTACTAACCGTTTCCTTAATCTGTTTTAGGATTCTATCAAAGATATTCTAGGAAGAGTTCTTAACATTCTTGAATATACTGTTGTTCCTTTCTTTCCAAACATTCCAGATTATGAAACTTGGAGTAAGAGCCCAAGCAGAACCAAGAACTTCATTATCCGAAAATTTCTTTCTCCATTTAGTGAGAGTGTTGAAAAGGCTTCCCATATCTCTATCAGATTGTTGGAAGGTAACTGCAAAAGAATCCCATAATCCGGAGGTGAAAGAGAAATTGTTGAGAAGATGCTCAGTGGTTTCCTCTTGGGCCTCACAAAGATGGCATCTAGAAGGCCCTAGGAATACCCTTTTCCTTATATTATCCCAGGTCAGGATTTTCCTTTGAAGAACTAGCCATAAAAAGAGTTTAATTTTCAACCAACCCAGATGCTTCCAAATGTTTTTCCAGAGCCTATTAGGAGCATGGGGATCGAGTTCAAGGAGAATGAGTTTAGCCTCTTTAAGATTGAAGTTCCCTTCATTGTTGCTGCCCCATCTCAGTTGGTCATGCCCCCTAGAAACCAGAATTTTCCTTTGCTCCAACATTTTCATTAGTCTTTCAGCTTTGGTTAAAAGATGCATGTCCTCTCGGAGGTCTAATTTTCGCCAATTTCTCCACTTCCCTGCACTGTTGGTTTGATCCCAAAAATCCCTGACTTGGGTGAGATCCTTAGCATCAGTCTCTACTTTGAGGTCCTTCAAGTCCTCCTGTAAGAGAATAGGCTCTTGTTGCTATCTATCCTCCTAGAATAAGGCCAAGTCTCCCTCTCTAATTTCCCAGAAGCTATGGTCTTGAATCAATCTTCTGTTATCCTAGGCTTTGTTCCAAATATGAGATCCTCTTATATCCCCATCCATCTATATGCATTCATTAACAGTCCAAGTACTTGCATATTTTTCTTTCCAAGTAATGGCCCATTGTGCTTCTGGTTCCTTTATCCATATCCACCAAAGTTTAGCCCCTAGAACCTTACAAAGAATCTCAGGATCATCTAATCCAAGACCCCCGTGGTTTTTTGGTTTGCAAATTTTGTCCCAGGAAACTAAGGCCCATTTCTTCTTTTCTTCCCCCTTGCCCCAAAGGAAGTCTCTTTGTATGTTTCTCATTAGACGTAGAATACCTTTGGGAGCAGGGATGGCTGAAAGCATAAAGATTGGGATTGATTGAAGCACAGCCTTTGTGAGGACTAATATACCAGCCAAATTTAAAGATCTTATAGTCCATTTCCTGGTTTTGTCATGCAGCTTACTGATAATCGGTTCCCAAATACTTTTGTGAAGTGGTTTAGCAGTTAAAGGCACCCCCAGGTATTTTGAGGGGAGAGAGTCTCTTTGGAAACCCAGAATTCTAGAAATGTTCCTCTGAATAACAATATGAGTATTAAAGAAGAATATCTTAGATTTGGAAAGATTAACTTCCAAGCCAGAGGCCTTGGCAAAGTCTTTAAGGATTTGTTTGTAGGCAAGAGCTTCTTTGACAGTGGGAACTCCTTGCAGCATGGTATCATCAACAAATTGTTGATGGGTTAAGGCTTGACCATTATCAGAGAGTTGTATACCCCTGACCTTACCAGCCTCATTAGCAACCTTTATGGCTCTACCTAGACCTTCCATCATTAGAATGAAGAGAAAGGGAGAAAGGGGATCACCCTACCTGAGGTCTCTGGACAGGGTAAAAGTCTCCGAGGGAGAGCCATTGACAAGAATTGAAAAACTAGAAGAAGTGATCAAAGCCAGGATCCATCTTACCCAATTGTGATCAAACCCAAAAGCAATAAGAACCTTCCTGATATAGTTCCAATTCAGTTTATCATAAGCTTTGGCTATATCAAGTTGCATGATTATACCTGCTTTTTTCTTACTATTCAGTGAGTTCACCACTTCATGTGCCTGGATGATATTATTAAGAATTTTCCTTCCTTCCACATATCCTGATTGTTCCCCCGAAACTAATGCAGGTAAGAGGGGTTTGAGCCTGTTTGCAACCACCTTTGATATTATTTTGTAAACCACATTGCATAGAGCTATTGGCCTGAATCTATCTGGGGTTTGAGCCTGCTCCTATTTAGGGATCAGGGCTATGAAGGAGGAATTCAGATCTTTCAAAATGGTTCTATGCTTCCTAGAGTCTTCCACTACCTGCAGAATATCATGTTTGACTATATTCCAACAAGCTTTAAAGAAATCGACATTGAAACCATCCGGGCCTGGCGCCTTACCATTCTGCATTTCTTTGAGAACCCCACTAACATCCTCTTCCATCACAGGCCTATAAAGGCTAACATTGTCCTCTCTAGAGACTATCCTGGGAGTGTTCTTGGTGATTTTTTGGATATAGTGTTCTCTGTCATAACAGGTTTCCTGAGTTATGTTTCTAAAGTGCTGGAATAGCACTGCCTCTATTTCTTCATGAGAATTGAGATTGTTTCCTCTTTCATCCTTAATTAGAGCAATTCTATTATGTGCTCTATTTGCCATGGTGGATTTGTGAAAAAATCTAGTATTGCATTCACTTTCTTTTAGCCATTGGATTCTAGATTTTTGTTTCCAAAAATTTCCTCTTGACTGCATAAATTCTCCCATTGCTGTTGATATCTGGTGGTTTGATCATGTCGATATTTTTCATGGCCTTATTTAATAAGGCCTTGGTTAAGTTCCTGTAGTTTACTTTCAATGATCTTTTTCTCTTCAAAGATATTGCCAAATTCATTCTTGTTCCAATCCTTGAGTCGTAGCTTGATATGTTTTAATTTTTTCTGAAGGATAAACATTTTGGAACCCTGAATATTTAAATCCTCTACCCACCACTTGGTTACATTGTTGATGAAATCTGGGTGGGAGAGCCAGATATTTTCAAATCTAAAAGGTTTGTTCCCGGGTTTACCAATGCCCTGCACCTCTAGTTATATCGGCCAGTGATTAGAACCCCCAAAGGGTATCACTCCAGCTACCATTTCCTTGTCATTGAGCATAAGATCTTATGAGATTATGAATCTGCCTAATTTGGAGGCTACTTGAGACTCTCCTCCTCTTTTATTGTTCCATGTGAAGATGCCATTATGCATTTCAATGATCACCAGCTTCATTTCATCGATAAAGGTTTGAAAAGCCACAGAGTCTTTGCCTAGAAATCTGGTTCCCCCTTTTTTTTCTGTGAGTGACTTAATCACATTGAAATCACCCCCTAAGATCCAAGGTATTCCTGCATGTCTGTTTCTGAGAGTCTCTAGAGAATGAAGAAGCCTTAGTTTAGCTTCCATTCTCTGTGGGCCATAGACATTTGTAACCAGATAGGTTTCCTTAACTCCTACTAGTTGAAAAACTGTAGATAAATAATCTCTAGATGCCTCCGCATCTATTAAGTCAATCTTTTGTGGATTCCACAGAGTGAGAATAACTCCTGCTGTATTCTCTGCCTTGACTTCCAGAAGCTCAAATTTATTGAGCCATTTACTATGCATATCTCTTATCCTCTGAATGGAACAACCATATTTTTCATTGTCTTCACTCCTTCATTGCCTTGTCTTTCTTTGTGATTGAGTATGTTCAATCATTTAGTTTGGGTCCTCCATAAAAACAGCTACTCAACCCTGTTGAATTCCTCTGTAGGTAATGAGTCTAGCCCTTCTTTGGTTCCTTGATTCAAAAAACTTTCTAAATCTAGGTTTTCTTTCTCAAGGATTTCATGGAGATCATGGTTCTCCATATCTGTCTCACTTTGGGTCATGTCAAGATCCATCGCATGTTCAACATTACTCATCATAAGTTCTTTCATATTGTCATTCTTTTGTATTTTCTCCTTGTCTTTTTGTTTTTCCTCCTCCATTGTGTTTCCTAGTTCTTCTTTATCAGTATCTGTAGGATCTGCGTCTGCTTCGAGGGTTTGGAACCTATTCTGGTTAACATGCTACTCTTTGGCTTTGCTTGTTCTTAGTCCTCTTTTTCTCCCTTTTCCTTTGTGTACCACCTTGAAGAAACTTTCTGGATCCTTCATTATATTAGCTTTACTTTTATCCTCTATCTTATTGAGGTGGCAATCTCTGATCAGATGTCCATGCTCGTGACATTTGCGACATTTGAAAGGAATGTGTTCGTAATCTACTGTTTGTGTCCATTCCTCATCAAACACTTCCAGAATAACCTCATCTGGCAACGCTCCAGAGAGATCCATCTCCACACATATTCTAGCGAAGGAGGTATACTTTCCCCTTCCAGTGGCCTCTGAAACTTTGACAAAATGCTCTAACTTGTTTCAAATGGCTGATAGAGATTCTGTTTGCCATTAATCAAGGGGTAGAGAGTAGAGTCTTACCCAGACTGGAACTGAAGTGAAAGTTCCCTGTTCCGGAACAAAGTTCATGATCCACGGCCTCATATAGAGGCCTGCAACAGCAAACAAGTAAGGTCCTCCTTCAAACACTCTGTCTTTGTCTTCAATATTAGCAAAAACTATAGTGAAAAAACCCTTGGATCCAAGATGTAGGTCAATGTTGCCTTTTGGTTTCCAGTGGTATTTAATCCACATTTGTAAAGCTTTTTCAGTGGGCCACAGCCCCATGAATTTACAAATGATTGCATACGTTTGCATATGATCCTTATGCGCCTACAGCGCTGGGTCATTTAAAATGATTCTGGGAATTACCGCCGCTTTGGGTTTGCATGGTCCCATGTGTGCTTTGTCTTTAGTGCTTTGCTCCCTGATATCTTCCACATTCTCCAATGCTTCATTATGCTCCCTTTCTTTGGTTCCCTCTTGCTCTTCTTCGTTGCTTCTCTCTTTTCCTTTTGAAGACTCTCTGTCATTTTCCATGGGCGTTTTCCCCCTACAAAAAATTGCCTACTTGAAGGAGGGAGTGGAGCTCCATCCTGTGCATCTTTTCATGGCAGACTACCTCTATGATCGATCACAACCCTGGTTTTTTCCTCCCGCGCTGTCCCCGCATTTTTTCATGTTCTGTATATAGAGAGTTCAATATCACCCAGAGGTCACTAGACTATTTGCAGCCCATCTTCAGGACAACAAGGTGACTCTTGCTGGGGTAAATTTCACCATTTCATCTTCCATCATTTCAGATGCCACCAAGATCTTAATGTACGGGAGAAGTGGTTCAAGCGCTAGAACTTGGATGAGCACTATTATGACCCTTATCCCCTTCAAAATCATCTTTAACTTTAATAAAAAATAATAATTTTTTTTAAGATAATATTATTAAATTAAAATGAAAAGTAACCCTTAAAAAATTAAAAAAAATAATTAATTAAATCACACAAATAACATTATCATTATCTTTGTTAATGATTGATTTTTAGAACATCAAAAGATTTGTATCTTAGTCTTTTTTATCTTCTTCAATAGTTACATAAATATATCTTGGACCTAAAAATTGGTATTGAATAGATATTTATGCTTAATAGTTTAGCCCTTATTGACAATATCAATTTTGCACAACTTGAAAAGCATGGGAATATTATGAATGTGGAGGTCCGTTTTTATGCATAAACACAAGCTTATATGTTGACTTTTATTTATTAGTATTGAATAAATATTTATGCTTTATATCCTAGTCCGGGTTGAAAATAATAATTTTGAACAACTTAAAAAGCATTGGAACATTATAAAGGCGGAGATTCATTTTTATGCATTAACACAAGTTTGTAGGTTGACTTTATATTTGAGTTAGGTCTTTCAACTCGAAAAGCATGGGAATTTTATAAATGTGGAGATTCGTTTTTAGGCATAACTATATGTTCAATTTATATTTCAGATTGTTTTTTTTTAATATGGTTTATGAATTTTGGAGATGGGTGGCTGTTATGTTTATAAAGCATTCGGATTAGGTAGGTTTATTTGAAGGGATTACTTCTTATTGGCTCAGCTAGAGAGCTTGATTCTGAAATAATTGAACCCATAACTTTCCAATAGAAAAAGTGCTTTAACGATGGAGACTCAACCATTTAAACTAACACTCGAGATTGAATTAAATCTTTCTTTTATGTTATTATTATTTACTTCTCATTGATTGTGAAATGAGGTTTAGTTTAAGATAGTCTATTATAAGTTCCAACATGCCATAGCCTTATCTTAATAAAAGTCTTGTGTGTTACTTCTCATTGATTGTAAGGTTTAAGTTAAGATAGTCTATTATAAGTTCCAACATATTATAGCCTTTATAAAAATAGCAATGAACTTACTAATATAATAGTTTATTAAGTATAAGTAAATATGTATGCTGCTTTAACTTCTTCTTATAAATTTTGTATAGAATAATAAAATAGTAAACGAAGCTTAATCCAATTTCTTTATATATATATTTTTTCTTTCTTTCTTTCTTTTTGTAATTTTTGGTATTTATATTAATAAGTTAAAGGCAGGATTAGATTAAACAAATTGTATTAGTACTATTTTGGCTATAATAGTAATAGTTCTTATTTACATAAATGATAATGATTTTTCCTATAGGAGTTCCTTTGGTTTTAACAAATAACTAAGGCTTCACAATTTTTTATTCTAGTATGTGAGAAAGTATTGATAAGGCAAAGGTTTGGATCATCAAATCTAAAAAAATCACTCATTCTAGTTTTACATAAAACATTGTCAATTTAGAGGAATTTAATTTCTATGGGTATTTTTGAGTTGGTCTTCATAACAAACTCAAGTATAACTTTATTGATGATCTATAAATTGTTGTGGATATTCCAATGGGCAATTTGCCACAATAGATTTGCTAAAAATACACTAAAATCTATGTTATGAGGGTTAATTTCTTTAGATTCCAAATTTATTAATTATTGTTTTATGTTTATGCATGTAATAGATAAAATGTAGAAAATAAAAAACATAAAATACACATACCAACCGTAATGAACACAAGATACGCTTTAGGAAACCTTCCTTGTGAAGACCAAGTTGGAAGGTAATGTTGCTCTGCTCTCTCTTGTATGGAATGGAAGTAATGCAAGTACAAAGGAAAAGGCACTCTCTGTGGAGTTACATAAGACCTGTGGCTTGATAGGCTATTACAGACACTAAACATCCTCTGTAATGATATTTTAGTCCCACTCCCATGTTTCTCTACTCTAATTTGGAACAAGATATAATCAAAATAAATAGAATCCATTTTCCTCATAGTGGCCTGGTTATAACATAGCCCAATAGCCAACTAGGGGTTAAGCTTGACTCCTTCAAATATCAACTAGAGTTACAATTTTAACCCTTCTAGAGTATTATTCATAGTCCTCACGTGGCTATCATGTTTCCATGAGTAATGGGTGTTGATATGGCATCCTCTCGAATTACATTGGCCAATCAAGATAGGTCATATTCTAAGAGGCATAAATTTTGCATTTTATCTATGATTGATGTCTTTCTTGCATCATTGTAAAGGTATCTGAGTGTAGAATAGTGTAACCAAATTCTACACTCATTTAAGAAATTTTGACCCCCAAAAAATATAATTTAAGGCCTCAACATGGCCCTGAAATGTTTCATATCCCAGTTCTTCAAATTGCATCTTGTTGATAAAACATCCCTTGTAATTTTATTCCTCCAATTTTTCCACTGTAAAAGCATCGAGATGGATGAAAAATTATATAGTGATCCAATCTAGATTATATCATCTTTGTTGTATGAGGTGAGGATTGTTTTCCTCTACATTCCCTTCGGAGTACCATTTAGCCTTGCTTGGAACTAGTCCTTTCAACCCAATTTGCTAAAGGTCGTGCTACCACTATCTTGTAGTTCTTAAGTTCTTCTACAAAAATGCATCCTCTATGAACTTTGCTTGGGAATATTGAGCTAGGTCCTCTATGGAAGCTCGGACTTGTTCCTCTTCCTAATCTAGCACGAAAGGCTCATAGATTTTTATATTTTCAACATTCACCACTAAGTAAGAATATATGGGTGTATGTTGAGTATGTAGGCATTATCTCCCAATTTTTCCAATATCCCAAAAAGATCATATAGCAGAGCCTTGATTTTCTCACCATGACCCTAGCCTCTCCTTGTTCATCTGAATTCATACTCTATGTCTCCCAATATGAATGACTTCTCTAGTTTGTGTTGATCATGCTCGGCCTTTTTATTTTCCTCTGACATCTTCAATGCCTCATGTACTTGCAAATGAATCAGCCTATGTTTCTTAACAAAATTTTGTGCCCTTAAAGAATTCCTTATGATATCATCCCTCACTCCACATTGCTACCCATATTCAATATCCAAAGGTGAAGGTGGAATATGAATGACGTATCTAGTTTGTGCTTATCATGCTCAGCCTTGTTATTTTCCTCTTAAGTCTTCAATGCCTCATGTACTTGCAAATGAATCATACTATATTTCTTAACATAGTTTTATGCCCTTAAATAATCCCTTATGATATCCTCCCTCACTCCGCCTTGCTACCCATATGCAATATCCAAAGGTGAAGGTGGAAAATATCCAACACAAGTTTCAAATGAGGAATTACTAGTAGAAGCGTGGACTATTATATTATAAGAGTGTTGTGTATATACCATATTTTCATCCCAAGTATTTAAATGCTTATGATTGTAACCTCTCAAAAGTTGCACCAAAGTATTTTTGAATACTTTATTTGGTCATTTGCCTTTGGATTGAATGTTGTACACATCTCACACTTCATGCCCATCTTCTCCCACAATGTAGTCCAAAATGCATTAAGAAATCTAGTTCCTTTACCTAAAATGTATTCAAAGAAAAAAATTATTAATTCTTTCCCTCTAATGGTATTTTTATATGGCATGAGAATGCACATCTTATTAAACATGACAGCTACAACAAATAAGTAGTCATGTCCCTTCCTAGTTGTTGATAAACCTCCCACAAGGTCCACTGAAATGATTTCCCAACGATAAGTGGGAGCAGGTAAGGGATAGTATAGAACTCATTTCCTATTACTATTCTTGGTGGTATAATAAAGCATACATTCTCTTATGAACCTAGCTACATTTTCATGCATTATGGGCTACTATACTGTAACAACCGTGGTGAAAATTCCATGTAATAAAAGTTAAAAACAATAACCACAGTCGATGGGAAATTTATTCCACGATGAATGTTAGGAAAGGCATCCTAAGGGGTGTTCATTTGGTTATTTATGGCTAAGGAAATTGGCAAAGGAAATGGATAAGGCAATAAAAGGAATTTTGGCACATTTATTTATGAAAATAATGGAAATTAGGATAAAATGGAAGTGAAAGGTCACAGGTTGAATGTGAGGAGGAAAATGAAGGAAATAATGGAAAATGAAGAACATAGAGGCCTCATTCATAAAAAGGCTTTTGAGGATCAATCGGTAACCTTTTGTTAGTTTAGTGTTAGAGCTCTCTCATTTTTTCTCTCTCTCTCATACTCTTGGATACTTAGATTTCTTGGAGCACTCTTAGAGGGTGTGGAATACTTAGATTTTTGGAGCAAGAAGGCAAAGGAAGAGCAAGAAAGCAAAAGAAGGCATCAACATCAGCAGCTACATCAGATTTTCTTGCAGGTACCGAGTTGCATGTATGATTTCTTCACTACTTTTGGCATGCATGGCATATGCATGTGGTTTCTTAATTGTGATCTGCCATTAGCATGGAGGATTGCCTGGATTGACAGTGGATTGCCTAGCCTTTCCATTTCTTGGATAGCCATGGTGATTGTGGGTTTACTTTCATTATTTTTTTTAGGTTGGTTCTCATGTTTCCTTAGCTAAGGTTGAGTTGTTAGTCCTCAAAGCCCTGGTTCAACAAACGTTATGGAAGCCCTGTAACATCTTGGGTTGAGTTACTAGTCCTAGAAGCCTTGGTTGGACGAACACCCTAGAAGCCCTTGGTGGGTTTAGTTACCAATCCTGGAAGCCTTGGTTGGACAAACGCTCTGGAAGCCTTGTATAAGTTGTGGGTTGAGTTACTAGTTCTAGAAGCCTTAGTTGGACAAATGGTCTAGAAGCCCTAGAAGGCTTGTTTGGAGACCAATCTGATGATGGCTTTGGAGATGTCCAACCGTCAGGCGGAATCATTGTTTGATGGGTTAAGGTGGATGGCCTCTGGAAGCCCTAGATGAGTTTTTATTGTTGTGTTCTATGAGATCCCACATTCATGCTTGGAATATGGCATGGGAGTGAATGGATGAAGAGATATTTGGCTCAACCATTCTACGGTAGGGTGGAACGTGGTAGTCCCATCTCAAGTTGGTTCATTACATTCATTAATGAGAAATCCTTTCCTTGATTTCCATATGTAAAGGTACTTGCATATTTATGGATTTGATGATTGGCATGTTTATTGTGTTTTTGTTCTTATTATGCTAGTTATATGCACATTTTACGGCAGCAGTTATGTATGGCTCTCCGTGTTTTTTTACTTGTATGTGAAAGGATAATGTGTCTATGACCTAATAGATGATAATGCATCAAATTCCATGAGGAAACAATGGCTCATAGCAATTCTCCTATATTAATGGGATCCTTACACTTAACTTTGTTATTTACACCTGTAGATTACATGTCGACGATATGTTTGACAAAATGCTTGTCATGGCTAGTAGGGATGCAATCAAGGTCTTGAACAAGTATTTGCTTTAGTGCTGTCATTTCCATGTTACTTTACTAATTTGAATAGATGGATCAGTTTTGGGCAGTGAGTTAAGCTTTGGGCCTAAAAAATTGGCTCAAATCCTAGATTCGTTGGCACAACACTGACAATTCGGGTCCCCAGTCGCTGGCAGGCAGGCCTGTGAGAGCGACTTTAGGTTGCTAGTTGCTCCCTTGCCCATAGCATGAGAGAGACTATGGCCTAAGAGACCTAAAACAATAGTGGGACCCAGGGACAGGCTGTCTGAGTGGTTAACTTGTCTTTTGAGGGTTATGTTTATAATGTTGGATGTTTTTATGGTGTGTTTCCATCGGTTCCACTTCCTTAAGGTGACTTAGGACGTTGAATCATATCATAGTGGCCTCTCGTCACATGTTTACCCCAGATGGCCAATTTCTTGGGTAGATGTGGGAGGAGGGTGTTATAGAGTGGTATCAGAGCATGGTTCACCCCTTGGACTGGATGGGCTATATGTTGGTCATGCATGCATGTCAATTGCATGTGTGTCTCTTACACTTATATACTTGTTGCAATTGCTTGATGTTGGATTAGGGTTGTAGTATGGTTATCATGTAGAAATTGTTATGGGTTTCATGAAGTATATTTGAAATGAGTATGTGATTGACTGTATATGGATTATATGTCACTTACATGTTTATTTCATTTTACCTACTTACATCCTTGTATGTTAGGTTACATTTTTGAATATTTTATTTACATGCATCAGTCTTGTAGGTTGATTACAATAACTAGTCGATTATGTTCAACTACATGCAGTTATGTGTATTTGTAGTTGGTTTTTCATTGCTTATGCATATTGTTGGTTGCATGTGGAAATGTGTGCAATGGATTAATGGTTGTTTCATGCATGAGGTCACAACATGCATTTTTTATATGGCCCTGCATTGATGACTAGATCCTAGTTAGAGTAATGTTTATGATTTGATGCATTTACTCATGTATGTCTATATGTTGTTATGATTATGTTATACATGTATCACGTTGATTCCGTAATCTTTCAAATGTGTATCCTCCAAAATCTATACTAAGGTATGTTGGTTTATTGTGATTTTGTTTATCTAACGTATTATTCCTTGCGAGAAGAAATATCAAATGGCTAGCAAGATGATAGACTATAGAGACTCTCCCTATAAATCCCAAGAGCAGTATGGTGTTGGGAACCCCTTTGACTTGGAAATTACATTGAGAAGTTTAAAGGAGGAGATAATGAGTTGTAAGGAAGATAATGACAAAATGATACAGTCACAGGAAAAGTTAGCAGAAGTGAATGCAGTAATACTTCAGAGCTTGTCGGATTTGCAGCAACAAGGACCACCACAGATCAGTCATGAGCAAGAAGATAAAACTAATGGGGAATATGGTAGTAGATCGCATGGTGGTTGATGATCAGATAGATATGATACAGTTAGAGATGGAAGATTGTTGGACACTCCAGAGAGGAGAAGGGATTTTCACAGGTATGATTCTAGTTCTGATTTAGATAGGCATTATGATCAACATCGGTATCATCCTTACAGGAGGAATGATAGTTCATACTTGTTGGATGAATTAAGAAGGAAAAGCCACCTAATTTTGATGGAGATATAAAGAGATCACAATATGCAGAGGCATGGATGCTTGGTATGAAGAAATTCTTTAGGTTGCATGACTACTCAGAGAACATGAAAGCTAGAGTGGCTACTTTCAGTGTTAAAGGTAAAGCATACATCTGGTGGGAAGACGGGAAGAATGTCAGAGATATAGATGAGGAAGATCTGACTTGGAGTGAATTTGATTAGTTATTCAAGAAGAAGTATCTATCGGAGAGATACTTCAATGATAGGGCAAAAGAATTTTATGAACTAAAAATGGGATCCATAACATATGATGAGTACACCAGTAAGTTCTTGGAACTATTTAGGTATGTGCCTTACCTCAAGGAGGAGAAGACTAAGATTCAGAGATTCATTAGTGGACTACCAGTTGCATTCAAAGATAAGATTGAATTCGATGAGCCTAGATCATTAGAGGAGGTCATTTGAAAGCTAAAGCATTGCTATGAGGAATCGAAGCGAAGACCTGACACTAAGCCAAACCAGAGAGGTAATGAAAAGATCAAGGGAAAATGGGATAAAAAGTGAGCAAGGCCACTGAGTACAAATAACAAGGAGAATGTTTCACCACCTAAGAGATTAAATGCATCAGATAGAGGATAGGGACATCAAGTTGAAGAGAAGAACAAGGATGGAGGTTGGAATCCCATAGAGTGTTGGACTTGTGGCAAAGATCATCACAGGAGAGATTGTCTGCAAAATAAAGGTGGTAGACCCCATATATATAGTGCACAGGAGGCACAGATTGTTGGAGATGTAGGCCATAGTATTCCTAATATCTATGTAGTCATGGACAACAGGTAGGCAGAGCATCAGGCATCTATAATTGAGATGGACGATAATCTTTGTCATCAAGTTATTTCTTTTTTGATTAACCGTGGATCTAATTATAGCTATGTTAGTCCTGACTTGGTGGATAAGTGTTGTTTGAGTAAGGAATTGCATGCAAATTCTTGGTTAGTTCAGTTGGCTACAGGTACGAAGAAGCGAGTTCATCATTGGGTAAGAGCTTGCGCATTTGACTTAAATTGTATGCCTGCCGCAACACATTTGAATGTTTTACCATTGTGTCCATACAATATGTTATTAGGCATGGATTGGTTGTATCTACATAGAACCAAGGTAGATTTATATAACGAGGCCATTGAATGTGTTGATGAAAATGGGGAACCAAGATTTTTTCAAGGTAAGAAGAAATCCACATCAGTTAGGATGGTGACAGCTATGCAAGCAAAGCTGAGCAGCAGGAAAGGATGCAAGATATTTGCAGTACATATTTCTAGTGACAAGGGTAAGGAGGTTGAGGATGTAGATGTGTTGAACAAGTACCCGGTTTTATAACAATTCAAGGATGTATTTCCTGAGGACATTACAGAGTTTCCACCTTATAGGGAGTTAGACTTTTCTATTGAGTTAGTGCCAGGGGAAGCTCCAGCATTGAAAGCACCTTACGGAATGAGCACACCTAAGTTGGTTGATTTAAAGTTGCAGTTGAAGGAAATGTTGGACAAGGGATACATTACTCCAAGTGTATCACCTTGGGGCGCACTGGTCTTGTTTGTCAGGAAGAAAAATGGTACCCTCATATTATGCATTGATTAAGGCAGTTGAACAAAGTGAATATCAAGAATAGATACCCTTTGCTGAGGATTGATGACTTGTTCGATTAATTGAAGGGAGCAACAATGTTCTCGAAGATTGACTTCAAATCTGGATACCACTAGGTATGCATCAAAGAGGAGGACATTTACAAAGCTACGTTCAGGACCAAGTATGGGCATTATGAGAATGTTGTTGTTCCATTTGGCTTAACTAATGCTCCAACTACATTCATGTGTTTGATTAATAGTGTGTTGCATCCATATTTGGATAAGTTGTTATTGTGTTCATTAATTATATAATGGTATATTCTAAAATTAGGAAGAGCATGTCGAGCACTTAGCAGCATTGCTGAGGTTGTTTAGATAGCATTGATTGTATACTAAGCTCATCAAATGTAGTTTCTTTCATACGAAGGTACACTACTTGGGACATGTTGTCTCCAAGGATGGCATTGCAATAGATCTAGAGAAGATAAGGGCCATTATGGAGTGGGTAGCTCCTAAGAGTGTGGATGAGGTGAGATCTTCATTGGTCTAGCAGGCTATTATAGGAGGCTCATCAGGAACTTCTTGCAGATTTCTTACCCCATCACATCATTACAGAGGAAAGGTAAGAAGTTTGAATGGAATGAAGAGTGTGACACTAGCTTTGAGCAGCTTAAGAAGTTGCTGACACATGCACTAGTGCCACAGATTACAGATCCAGAAAAAGAGCTTGTAGTATGTAAAGATGCTTGCAAGAGAGGACTCGATGGAGTCCTTGTGCAGGATGGATAGGTGGTATGTTATGAGTCTCGGAAACTAAACGAGCACGAGAAAAACTACCTGGCACATGAACTTGAGTTAGTAGTGATTATACATACACTGAAGATGTGGAGACATTATCTTCTTGGCAGGAAGTTTGTGCTTATGAGTGATCACATTAGGTTGAGATATTTGTTTGACCAGCTGAATCTGAATGTCACGCAGGCTAGATGGTTAGCCATGGTCAACAAGTTTGACTTTGATATCAAGTACATTAAAGGTAAAGAGAACAGGGTGGCAAATTCTCTCAGTAGACGACTATAGACACATCAATTGGTAGCTATGAGATCTTATGGGATAGATTTATAGGACAGGATCTTGCAGGCAAGAGATCAGTATGTCAAATATATCAAGATTGTGCATAGGTTGCAACAAGGTATAGGTACAGGTATAAGCACAGGTGGTAGTATAGGTACATGTAGTGGTATAGGTACAGGTGCAGGTGCACAGGACTTGGACTATTGTCTTACAACAGATGGATTGATCAGGTTCCGAGACAAGATATATGTACCGGAGAGTAGTGAGCTCAAGAAGGTGATCTTGAGGGAGTTTCATGTGAAACTGTATTGAAGTCACCCTGATTATTAGAAGACACTCATAGTGGTGAAGAGATATTACTATTGGACAAACTTGAAGAGGGATGTAGCAGAGTTTGCAACTAGATGTTTCGATTGTCAACAAGTGAAGGCAAAGTTAAAACATCCAGGCGGACTACTACAGCCGATTATGATTCCAGATTGGACATGGGAGGTCATTTCCATGGATTTCATCATAGGGTTGTCGAAGACAATGAAGCAGCATGATTCCATCATGGTCATTGCGGACAGGTTAACAAAGGTTTCACGCTTTGTTCCAGTAAAGTATATATTCTCAACTAGTGATGTGGCACAGTTATTCATCCAAGATGTCGTTAGAATACATGTTGTTCCAAAGAAGATTGTGCCAGATAAAGATGTGAAGTTCACTTCCAAGTTTTGGAAGGAGGATTTTGCAGGTTTGGGCACCGAGTTGGCCTTCATCACAGCTTATCATCCGCAGACAAATTGAAAGACAGAGAGGGTCAATAGGATATTGGAGGACATGTTGAGGATGTATGTGATGCATCATCAATGCAAATGGGAAGAGTATCTCCCTTTAGTTGAGTTTGCATACAACAATGGCTATCAGGAGTCACTGAGGATGATTCCTTTTGAGGAATTGTATGGGTGGAGTTGTAACACTCCCATTAGTTGGATTAACCTAGTTAACAGGGTATTGATTGGACCAGATATGTTGGCAGACATGGAATACGAGATGATGGTGATCAAGAAGAATATCAAAGTAGGACCAGATAGGCAGAAGATTTATGTAGATAGGAACAAGTTGAAGTACTTACAAGTTGGGGAACTTATGTACTTGCGCATCAAACCAAAGAAGAGATCCTTGCAGATTGGCTCATGTGCCAAGCTGGCACCACAGTTTTGTGCACCCTTCAATATCATTGAGAGGATTGGGCTAGTAGCCTATCGACTTGCACTGCCTCTAATAGTGAAAGTCCATGAATTTTTCCATGTCTCATTGCTTTAGAAGTATGTTAAAGATGTTGATCATGTGATTGACTAGTTTGTATTGCTGGTGGAACCAGATGGAGAATTCCATCTGGAGCCTCATTGTATATTGCAAAAAAAAAATTCTCATACTCCGGAACCAAGCAATAGAGCAAGTTAAAGTGAAATGGAAGCACTTTGGGCCCGATGAAGCTACATGGGAGATAACGGATCAGATGTGGGCCATGTATCCTTGTTTTCTGGTTGAGGCAAAGCAGCTTTGATATGGTGGTTTGGTGATGCTTATGCTGGTTGGTAGTTGCTTTATGGAGGTTTAGTATTTTCTTATGATGGCTTGGTATATTCTTCATGGTGGTTTAGGATTTGTTTTATGTTGGTCTAGTATATGTGCTATGGTGATCGATATATGGTCTATGATGGTTGATATATGCTATATGATGTTTTGATATATATTCTTAGATATTATGTTTATATATGTTTGATATATGTTTTGATACATGGTTTGGAGTATATTTTGGTATATATGTTTTGATGATGTTGTTATATGTACACCCATGTATGGATGTAAATATCATAACGAGACACATTATAAAGCTTGACTATGTGGTATGGGTGTTATGTTATTATGATATCATGTGGTTATGTTATCATGATGTTATGATGCCATATGAGTTTGTCTAGAACAGTACTTTCATTGTAAATATCGTAATGAACTATGTTATAAAGCTCCACTATGTGGTATGTTTTCATGTTTTCATGATGTTTTTTTCTTGAGTAGATCTTTCATTGTAAATAATGCATCGAGTTGTGTTATAAAGCTCCATAAGCAGTATTTTTTCTTCCAACATGTTGCTAAGGTATAGGTGTGATTGAACATTGAGGACGGTGTCCCCCAAAGGGGAGGGTTTTGTAACAACCCTCGTGAAAATCCCATGTAATAAAAGTTAAAAATAATAACCATGGTTGATGGGACAATTATTTGAAGCTGAATGTTGGGCAAGAAATCCTAGGGGTTTTCATTTGGTTGTTTATGGCTAAGGCATTAAAAGGAAAAAAGAATTTTTGGTACATTTATTTATGAAAATAATGGAAATTAGGAGAAAAGGGAGGTGAAAGGTCATAGGTTGCATGTGAGTAGGAAAATGAAGAAAATAGAGGCCTCATTCATAAAAAGGATTAAGAGGATCAGTTGGTAACCTTTTGTTAGTTTAGTGTTGGAGCTCTCTAATTTTCTCTCTCTCTCTCTCTCTCATACTCTTGGATACTTAGATTTCTTGGAGCACTGTTGGAGGGTGTGGAATACTTGGACTTTTGGAGCAAGAAGGAAAAGGAAGAGCAAGAAAGCGCAAGAAGGCATCAGCATTAGCAGCTACATTAGATTTTCTTGCAAGTACCGAGTTGCATGTATGATTTCTTCACTAATTTTGGAATGCATGGCATATGCATGTGGTTTCTCGGTTGTGATCTATCATTGGCATGGAGGATTGGCATTGGATTAATTAGCCTTGCCATTTCCTGGATAGCCATGGTGATTGTGGGTTTACTTTCATTTTTTTGTTTAGGTTGGTTCTCATGTTTCCTTAGCTTGGGTCGAGTTCTTAGTCCTGGAAGCCCTGGTTGAACAAACGCTCTGGAAGCCCTGTAACAACTTGGGTTGAGTTATGAGTCCTATAAGCCTTGGTTGGACAAACGTTATGGAAGCCTTGGTGGGTTGAGTTACCAGTCCTGGAAGCCTTGGTTGCACAAACGCTCTAGAAGCCCTCTATAAGTTATGGGTTGAGTTACTAGTTCTGGAAGCTTTGGTTGGGAAAATGTTATGGAAGCCCTAGAAGTCTCGGATGAAGACCAATCTAATGATGGTTTTGGTGATATCCAACCGTGAGATGGAATCATTGTTTGGTGGGTTGAGGTGGATGGCCTCTGGAAGCCCTAGATGAGTTTTGATTGATGTGTTATATGGGATCCCACATTCATGCTTGAAATATGGCATGGGGGTGAATGGATGAAGAGATATTTGACTCATCCATTCTACGGTTGAGTGGAACATGGTAGTCCCATCTCTAGTTGATTCATTAAATTCATTAATGATAAATCCTTTCCTTGATTTCCATGTGTAAAAGTACTAATGTATTTATGGATTTGATGGTTGTCATGTTTATTGTATTTTTGTTCCTATTATGTTGTTTATATGCACATTTTACGGAAATAGTTATGTATGGCTCTCAACATTGTTTTAGTTGTATGTGAATGGATAATATGTCTATGACCTAATAGATGATAATGCATCAAATGGCATGAGGAAACAATGGCTCATAGCGATTCTAAGATAAGTATGAGATCCCTACACTTAACTCTGTTATTTACACATGTAGATTACATGTTGACAATATGTTTGACGAAATTCTTGTCATGGCTAGTAGGGATCCAGTCAAGGTCTTGAACAAGTATTTGATTTAGTACTACCATTTCCATGTTACTTTACTAATTTGAAGAGATGGATCGGTTATGGCAATGATCTGGGATCTGGGCCTAAAAACGTGGCTCAAATTCTGGAGTCATTGGAAAAGCACTAACAATTCGGTCCCCAATTGTTGGCAGGAAGGCCTGTGAGGGAGACCTTAGGTTGCTAGTCGCTCCCTTGCCCATAGCATGAGAGAGACTATGGCCCAAGAGACCTAAAACAATAGTGGGACCCAGGGACAAGTTGTCTGAGTGGTTGACTTGTCTTCTAAGAGTTTTGTTTATGATGTTGGATGTTTGTATGGTGTGTTTTCGTCGATTCCACTTCCTTAAGGTGACTTAGGAGGTCGAATTATAGCATAGTGGCCTCTCATCGCATGTTTATCCCATTTGGCCAATCTCTTAGGTAGATGTGGGGGGAGGGTGTTACAGAGTGGTACCAGAGCATGGTTCACCCCTCGGACTGGATGGGCTATATGTTGGTCATGCATGCATGTCAATGGCATGTGTGTCTCTTAAAATTATGTACTTGTTGCAATTGCTTGACGTTGGATTAGGGTTGTAGTATGGTTATCATGGAGAATTTGTAATGGGTTTCATGAAGTATATTTGAAATGAGTATGTGACTGACTGTGTATGGATTATATGCCACTTACATGTTGATTTCATGGTACCTACTTACATCCTTGTATGTTAGGTTACATTTTTGAATATTCTAATTACATGCATCAGTCTTATAGGTTGATTACAAGAACTGGTCGATTATGTTCGACTACATGCGGTTATGTGTATTTTTAGTTGGTTTGGCATTGCTTATGCATATTATTGGTTGCATGTGGCAATGTGTAAAATGGATTAATGGTTGTTTTCATGCATGAGGTCATAGCATGCATTGTTGATATGGCCTTGCATTGATGATTGGATCCCATTTAGAGTAATGTTTATGATTTTATGCATTTACTCGCATATGTCTATATGTTATTATGATTATGTTATACATGTATCATGTTGATTTGGTAATATTGCAAATACGGATCCTCCCCAAGAAATACTAAGGTACATTGGTTCATTGTGATTTGGTTTATTTGACATATTATGCCTTGCAGGAAGAAATATCAAATGGCTAGAAAGATGGTTGACTATAGAGACTCTCATTATAAGTCCCAAGAGCGGTATGGTGTTGGGAACCCCTTTGACTTGGAAATTACATTGAGAAGTTTAAAGGAGAAGATAAGGATTTGTAAGGCAGATAATGACAAAATCATACAGTCATAGGAAAAGTTAGCAGAGTTGAATGCAGTAATACTTCAGAGCTTGTTAGATTTGCAGTGACAAGGACCACTACGGATTAGTCATGAGAAAGAAGATAAAAATAATGGGGCATATAAAAGTAGATCGCATGGTGGTCGTCGATCAGATAGAGATGATATAATTAGATATGGAAGATTGTTGGACACTCAAGAGAGAAGAATGGATTTTCACAGTATGATTCTAGTTCTGATTCAGATAGGCACTGTGATCATCATCGGTATCATCCTTACAGGAGGAATGATAGGGGATACTTGTCATATGAATTTAAGAAGGCAAAGCCACCTACTTTTGATGGAGAGATAAAGAGATCACAAGATGTAGAGGCATGGATGCTTGGTATGAAGAATTTCTTCAGGTTGCAAGACTACTCAAAGAACATGAAAGCTAGAGTGGCTACTTTTAGTCTTAAAGGTAAAGCCAACATATGGTGGGAAGATGTGAAGAATGTCCTAGATATAGATGAGGAAGATATGACTTGGAGTGAAGTTGAGCTATTATTCAAGAAGAAGTATATGTCGAAGAGATACTTCGATGATAGGGCAAAAGAATTCTATAAAAATGGGATCCATAATAGATGATGAGTACACCAATAAGTTCTTGGATATATTGAGGTATGTGCCTTACCTCAAGGAGGAGAAAGCTAAAATTCAGAAATTCATTAGTGGACTATCGGTTTCATTCAAAGATAGGATTGAATTTGATGTGCCTAGATCATTAGAGGAGGCTATTCGAAAGCTAAAGCATTGCTATGAGCAATCAAATCGCATACCTTAGACTAAGCCAGACTCGAGAGATAATGAAAAGATCAAAGGCAAATGGGATAAAAAGCAAGCAAGGCCACTGAGTACAGATAACAAGGAGAATGTTGCACCACCTAAGAGGTTCAATGCATTAGATAGAGGATAGGGACATCGAGCTGAAGAGAAGAACAAGGATGGAGGTTGGAAGCCCATAGAGTGTTGGACTTGTGGCAAAGATCATCACAGGAGAGATTGTCGATAGAATCAAGGTGGTAGACCCCAGATATACAGTGCACAGTAGGTGAAGAATGTTGGAGATGTCGGCCAGAGTATTCCTTGTATCTATGTAGTCGTGAACAATAGGCAGGTAGAGCATCAAACATCTATAATTGAGATGGATGATAAGCTTTATGATCAAGTTATTTTTTTTTATTGACCCCAGATCTAATTATAGCTATGTTATTCTTGACTTGGTGGATAAGTGTGGTTTGGTTAAGGAATTGCATACAGAGTCTTGGTTAGTTCAGTTGGCTACATGTACGAAGAAGTGAGTTCATCATTGGGTAAGATGCTCATTTGACTTAAATGGGATGCCTACCGCAACGCATTTGAATGTTTTACTGTTGGGTTCATACAATATGTTGTTGGGCATGGATTGGTACATAGAGCCAAGGTAGATTTCTATGACAAGGCCATTGAATGTGTTGATGACAATGGGGCACCAAGAGTTTTTCAAGGTAAGAAGAAAGCCACATCAGTTAGGATGGTGGAAACTATGCAAGCAAGCATAGCCATAGGAAAGGGTAAGGAGGTTTAGGATGCATATGTGTTGAACAAGTACCAGGTTTTACAGCAGTTCAAGGATGTATTTCCTAAGGACATTACAAAGTTTCCACCTCATAGGAAGGTAGAAATTTCTATTGAGTTAGTGACAGGGGTAGCCCCAGCATCGAAATCACCTTACGGGATGAGCACACCAAAGTTGGTTGAGTTAAAGTTGCAGTTGAAGGAAATGTTGGACAAGGGACATATTAGGCCAAGTGTATCACCTTGGGCCACACCGGCCTTATTTGTGAGGAAGAAAAATGGTACCCTCAGATTATGCATTGATTACAGGCAGTTGAACAAAGTGACTATCAAGAACAGATACCATTTGTCGATGATTGATGACTTGTTCGATCAATTCAAGGGAGAAGCAGTGTTCTCGAATATTGACTTCAGATCTGGATACCATTAGGTACACATCAAAGAGGAGGACATTTAAAAGGCTACGTTCAGGACCAGGTATGGAAATTATGGGAATGGTTTTTTTCCATTTGGCTTAACTAATGCTCCAGATACATTCATGTGTTTGATGAATAGTGTGTTGCATCCATATTTGGATAATTTTGTTATTGTGTTCATTGATGATATACTGGTATATTCTAAAATGAGGAAGAGAATGTCGAGCACTTAGTAGCAGTGTTGAGGTTGTTTATATAGCATCAATTGTATGCTAATCTTAGCAAATGTAATTTCTCTCATACAGAGGTACACTACTTGGGACATGTTATCTCCAAGGATGGCATTGCAGTAGATCTAGAGAAGATAAGGGCCATTATGGAGTGGGTAGCTCCTAAGAGTGTGGATGAGGTGAGATTTT
The DNA here is from genome assembly GCA_000404065.3 of Pinus taeda. Lineage (NCBI taxonomy): Eukaryota > Viridiplantae > Streptophyta > Pinopsida > Pinales > Pinaceae > Pinus > Pinus taeda. Next base: position 27,116 of record APFE031169437.1, read on the forward strand.
TCATGGGTTTGGCAAGATATTATAGGAGTTTCATCAGGAACTTCTCACAAATTGATTACCCCATCACATTATTGCAGAGGAAAGGTGAGAAGCTCGAATGGAATGAAGAGTGTGACACTAGCTTTGAGCAGCTTAAGAAGTTGCTGACACATGCACCAGTGCCACAGATTGCAGATTCGGAAAAAGAGTTTGTAGTATGTACAGATGCTTTCAAGAGAGGACTCGGTGAAGTCCTTATGTAGGTTGGATAGGTGGTATGTTATAAGTCCCAAAAACTAAAAAAGCACGAGAAAAACTACCTGACACATGATCTTAAGTTAGCAGCAATTATACATGCATTGAAGATGTGGAGACACTATCTTCTTGGCAGGAAGTTTTTGCTTATGAGTGATCACACTGGCTTGAGATATTTGTTCGACTAGCTGAATCTAAATGTCAGGTAGGCTAGATGGTTGGCCATGACTAGCAAGTTTGACTTCAATATCAGTTACATAAAAGGTAAAGAGAATAGGGTGGAAAATGCTATAAGTAGACGGATACAGACACATCACTTGGCAGCTATGAGTTCTTATGGGACACGTTTATAGGACAAGTTCTTGCAACGAGGACAGCAGGATGTCAAATATATGGAGATTGTGCATAGGTTGCAGCAAGGTACAGGTATAGGTACAGGCATAGGTGGTGGTACAGGTATAGGTATAGGTAATGGTACAGCTACAGGTGCAGGTGCACAGGACTTGGAATATTGTCTTACAATAGATGGATTGGTTAGCTTTGAAGAAAGGATATATATACCGAATAGTAGTGAGCTCAAGAAGGTGATCTTAAGGGAGTTTCATGCGAAATTGTATTCAGGTTACCCAAGTTATTAAAAGACACTCACAGTGGTGAATAGATATTACTATTGGACAAACCTAAAGAGGGATGTAGTAGAGTTTGCGGCTAGATGTTTCGATTTTCAGCGAGTGAAGGCAAAGTGCAAACATCCAGGTGGACTGCTACAACCGATTGTGATTCCAGAGTGGACATGGGACGTCATTTCCATGGATTTCATCACAGGGTTGTCAAAGACAGTGAAGCAATATGATTCCATCATGGTCATTGTGGATAGGGTAACAACGGTTGCACACTTTGTTCCAGTAAAGTTTACATTCTCATCTAGTGATGTGGCACAGTTATTCATCTGAGACATGGTTAGACTACATGTTGTTCCTATTATCACTCCAGGAAACTCTCCTAGGTTGTAGCTTAGAGATGTCCGGTAACATATAAATCTTCAATATATTTCTCTGAACTATTGGAATGGACTTGGGTTTGGATCAAGTCAGATGACTGTTTCAACTCTGTTTCCACTCAAGACATGCATGAACACCCTCATCTTGACAAGGCTTTAGACCACTAATGCTCAATAGTTTATAGATTTAATGAATAAATGGAGAATCCTGACTGTACCAACAGATACATATATAAACGCATATGAATGGCTAGCTACAGAAAGCAAATGAAGCTTGTAAATCTAATTTATCAACGCAGAGATAAAATGACAGTTATCTGGCATTAGATACAGAAGAAAACATGAATAACATATTCAAGTGCAAGATTGGAACAGAGGAGAAGATGGCAATTGAACATGTAACAGCAAAATAATCTTGTATTACTAGAATGAAGATGAGATGTTGGAAGGAACAGAGTATCTACAGTCTCCAAAATTTGAACGCTTAATACTTCGAACTTTTAGCCATTTATAGGCTTTTTACAATTCTCTCAAACCCTCTGAGGCTCAAGATGTCTCAATCTATCCCATTTGTCTTCTAAATACTTGGTGCCATAACTAGACAAACATGAGCTCAAAGGTCTCTTTTCCTAACAAACATAGTAACCAAATTTGGTAATTTTGTTGCGCTGTCAGGTTGCTCGCTCGTGCTGTGATGTTCCACAATCATTATGTTAGTTTGGCTGCATCGTGCTGTTGTTTTTCCCCTTTTGGCCATGTATTCCATTATTTCAGTTCAACTGTCAGATTGTCACAAACACTGATAGAGCCAACAACTTTCCTCCCCAGATGATTGATGGGAAGTGGGGTACGGAGGCATGTGGGTCGTTGGATGGGATGGATCAACGGTTAGGATGTTGGTCGGGTGGCGAAGGGTGAACTACAGTGATGGTGAATGAGGGTCGTTGGATCGAGGGGAATGGACGAAGGAGATCCAATGCCAGAGCCTGAAGTCATGGCAGGAGCGGAATAAGTATGAGCCATCAGATCTTGGATGGGTAGATCAGACGACTATTAGGTGGAGGAGGCACTCAAAGGATAACACCCAGGAGTGGTTTTATTCGAGCGGAAATGGCTTCTATTGGGCGGTAAATGGGCGGTAAGCGGTAAAGGTCAAAGCTCGCCCAATTTCATTCATCGGGCGCCACATAGCAGCGGAGGAGAGAGAGGAAACAACCTTTATCAGGTGGGTATCCCTCTCGCTTGTTGCCTGAGCGATATGCGCGATAGCCGTTAGATCTGGCAAGAATGATCAAATGGTGATGATTGAACGAGCATATCATGTCGGTTAGGTGAAGTGCGGGCCGTCAGATCGGTGCGAATATTAACGGCGGGGGGACACAGAGGTATGGGATGACCTCGAGAAATGTGCAAAGGGGCGCATATGGGCGAAAAGGTAAGGTTTCTAAGGCAAAATGGATTACTTTGCATAGGGCCAAGGAGAAAGTGGGCTTTGTTATGATGTGAAGGTTGGGTTAGGACATGAGTGAACGAGAATGGGAGTGGATGAGTGAGAAAAGTGGGGTGATGGACCATGTGGGAACCTCTCCACGATAGCCAAAATAGACCATTTCCTTCCTTTAGCCTTCAAAATAGCAGCACTGCACCTTAGGGCTAACACTGGATCCTTTTGGGGGTGAAAGCTTTCCTGTGAGGTTTGAAGAACTGCAGACTACTGCCTTTCCAGTAACAACCAAAATAAACATATATCCTGGTGTTCCATTGGGCATGGAGTTTATTTGCATAAAAACAAAAACTGAGAAACTTATTACAATTTTAAGGCCTTAAAGCCTCATATGAAGTAAAGTTTCAAAAACCACCCATTGACTGGGCCATCAAAAATGCCTTCCCCCTCTAAATTGTGCAGAATGAAAGTATTGTTCATCTGAACTTGAGCAATGACAAATGGTCTTGTCCATAAGGCATCAAATTTACCATGGTTGCCCTTCTTTTCCTTCAATGCATCCCATTTGAGAACCTAGTCACCAACCTAAAAACTGTCCATCTTTGCTTTTCTATCAAAGGTTTCTTTGATGAATTCTTGACTTTTCAACCAGTTTTTCTCTGATTTGCTGTAATTCAACCAAGTTACTCATTCTCCTCGCCATGTCATTCTCTTCATCCTGTTCTTCTTGCAAGAATTTGGCCACAGGGAGAATCAGCTGGATAGGAAAAAAAACATCAGTGCCATAAACCAACTTAAATGGAGAATTTCCTATAGACTTCTTGTTGGTAACTCTATCAGCCCACAATGAAAACTTCAACTTGGAATCCCAGCTCTTTTTTATCCTCCAACAGTTTATTTTATTATCCTTACAAGACTCTTGTTAGATGATTCTGCCAAGCCACTACCTTGAGGATGATATGAGGTAGAATGCACCAATTGAATGCCCATGGAGTCACACATGTCCACCAATTCTTTTTCCCTGAAATTTGTTGCATTATCAGTGACTAGTTTGGTTGGACAACCAAATCTAGTGAAAATATTCTCATTTAAGAACTTCATGACAACCTAAAGATTAGGATTCTTAGTGAGTATAGCCTTAATCCATTTGGTGAAATAATCAATGGCTACCAAGATCCATTTGTGCTGGCCACTGGAATGTGGATTGGTCTCACCAATAAAGTCCAAGCCCCACTGCTGGAAGGGACGATTGGCATGCACTGGCCTCAAAGGTAGAGATTTAAGTTGTTGTCTTCCTGCAAACCTCTGACATTTGTCACAAGATCTCACAAAAGAAAACACATCAGAGAACAGAGTAGGCCAATAATACCCAGATCTCAGAATCTTGTGGGCTGTGGTTTTCCAATAATGATGCCCTCCACAGATGCTATAATGGAACTGGTGCATGACTTCCATAGATTGTCCTTTGTCTAGACATCTCAAGAGGATCCCTGATGGGTCTTTCCAATAAAGTAGGTTTTTATTAATGCATAATTTGGTTGATCTGAGCTTAATGGCCCAGGCTTGACTTGAGCTAAGCCCTGGAGGGACTTCTAGCTTTTGCAAAAAATGAACTACACTGGAATACCATTCACAGTTGGCTATATTTTCAGCCAAAGACCGATTCTGCTCTTTCTCTTCTGTTGCTTCCTCTGTCTGATCACCACTTGAATTTGAACCCATGCAATTGATGTCTAACAAACTGCAATTTTCCTCAGCCATAAGCTTAGCCAAGCCCTGGCCTTTGACAAGCTTGGTGGGCCTCACCTCTATGTTGAACTCTATGAATTTTGCAATCCATTTAGCTCTCTTTCCATCAATATCTGGCTGAGTTAGGACATCTTTTACTGAGGCTGAAGGTACATACACAACCACTTTGGAATGCAAAATATAGATTATGAATGCCTTTAAAGATTTTATGAGAGCATAAGCTTGTTTTTCAATAAGATCATACCTTAGTTCAACATCCTTCACGTTGTGTTGAAAAAGGCCATAGGGTGCTCTACACCTTCATAATTTTTCTACAATAGAACTGCAGCAAGTGTATCATAAGAGGCAAAAGAGAAGACATAAAACTCCTTGGTGTAATCTGGGCTGATAAGAGTGGGAGCTTCCATGATAGCTTGTTTGATGGCTTCAAAATAATTTCTTGCAGCATCTGTCCATTTTATTTCTGATCCTTTCTTCAACATGGAAGTGATGTGCTTCACTCGCTCTGCAAAATTTGGAATAAACCTCCTGACAAAGTTGATCTTACCCGGGAAAGATTGAATGTCCCTTTTTTATCTTGGGATGGACAATGTCTAAATTTCTTGAACTCTTGTTGGATCAATCTTCACACCTTTAGCAAAAATAATATGTCCCAGAAGTTTCCTTCTTCTAGAGCAAATTGTGACTTCTTTGGGTTCACAGAAATTCCAAACCGTCTACACTTTAGAAACACCTTCTTCAAATGTTGCAAATGGTCCTTGTGACTGCTGGAAAAGACTGTTATGTCATCAAGGTAAATAATGACAAACTTGTCCTTCTCTCCCACAAAGGCTATGTCCATGGCCCTCTGAAAAGTAGCCCCAACATTCATCAGTCCAAAAGGCATCTTGGAGTACTTGAAATTGCCCCAGGGAGTAGTGAAGGCGGTCTTTTACTGATCTTCTAGATGTATAACAATCTAATTGTAACCTGAAAATCCATCTAAGAAAGACATGACTCTAGCCCCTGAAACTCTTTGCAGCAAGTGTTCCATCTTAGGCAGGGGGTAGTTGTCCTTTCTAGAGCATTCGTTAAGATTCTGAAGTCAACACAAAGCCTGATTTCTCCATTCTTATTTCTTACTACCACAAGGTTAGCTATCCACTCTGAATACCTTAGGCGAACTATGATCTTGGCATCCAATAGCTTCTTGATTTCCTTTTCAATCAGAGGCAATAAGAGAGGGTTGATAGGTCTTAATTTATGCTTAAAGGGGATGGTGTTCTTTTCTAGTGGAATCTTATGATGAATGATGTTTGTGTCATAGGTCTTAAGATCACTATACTCCCAAGCAAAAATATCAGTAAATTGTTTCATCAGGGTGCAATACTCAAAACTTTGGGTAGAAGACAAGTGAGTGGACAGATTTATGTACTTTGGAAGGGCTAGACTCCCTACATTATGTCTATGAATTGCAGACTCATTTTCTTTTTAGCAGGCTTATAAGGTACATCATTATGATCAAACAACTTCTCTAGAGGCACCAATCCTTTGAGTATACGGTTACTAGGCAACTGAACAATGTTATCCTGACCAATCTCGTCCTTTAGCTTGGACTGGTTGCATTCTTCAATGGTTTCATTTTCTTGGTCAATGTGCATTTCAGAAAATTCATCAATGACTTGTAAAAACCTATTAATTTCATCATCATCTTCACAAACTTTCCATCATTTAACATTGTCAGGCAGAGATTGTCTATATTTCACCTAAACTTCATAAGTCAATTTAGGAGGCAAAGGAGGAATAAATGTGCTAGCAGACACAGCAAGGGAATCAACAAGCTAGTTCTTCATTCTAGGGATGTAAGAAATGCTAAAACTATTAAAAGAACCCTTGAGCTTCCATACCTCATCTCTATATGCTTTCAGCCTTGGATGCTTTGCTTAGAAAGTTTTGTTCACCTACTGAATGATAAGGTCTGCATCTCCAAACACCTTCAGACCTTTCATGCCCATTTCGTTAGCATCGTTTAAGCCCAATATCAAGGCTTCATACTCTGCTATGTTATTTCTGACCTAACAAGTTAATTTGAAAGATAAATGAATGCATTCTTGTGTGGGGGACACAAGGACTACACCTGCCCCTGCAGCTTCCTTAGAGAAAGCTCCATCAAAGAACATGTTCCAAATTTGTGGGCCTTCTTCCTCTATGATCTGGAAAACCTGTTTCCTAAGCTGCATGGAGGCCAACTGAGATGCTTCAATCTGAAGAATATAGGCTCCACAATTAGTGTCAACAACATAGATGGGATGATTAGTGTGATTCCTTTCATCACTGACGATATAAGCCAACTAAGCTTCTCTATATAATCTCCTACTCTCACCTCCAAAAACTGGGACAGTAGCATAGGACAAATCATTTTGCAATGTTCCACCTAATCTCTTGATCCAACCTCTAGAAAGCAACATGCCAAACCTGGGGGGTACATCTGCTACCACAATATCCATCATCATTCTCTTCATGGGCAACTGAGACAAGGTGATGGCTAGGTCCTTGATTAATCCCAAATAATTCACTTTTCTAGAGTCAAAAGAAAATAGGTCATGATAAGGCTTGGTAATGTCAAGACCCAACTCATCCATGATAGCCTTAGGCATTAGATTATGGCTGGCTCCTATGTCTAGAAGGCAGTTATGAAGGATTTTGTCATGAATAGTCAAAGAGACATGGAATGATGGGGCGTTGTCATCATAATTTTCAATCATTGGGCTGAGAACAACAGCTGGTTTGTCATCTTTCAGATTTACATAGTCAGTGGGGGCTTGGATGGCTTTAGGCTCAAGTTCCTAGAGGATAGATCTTTTAAAGGATTCATTCTTCACTAGTTCAATCAGAGGTATAGGTATTCTTAGCCTCTAAATTTATGATTCAAAACTAAAAGGAGAAGGAGACTTTTTAGGGCCTCTTACCTCGTGAGCTGGAGATTTGAGAATGATGGGATCAACTGGCACTCATTTCTGCTTATTAGCTTGCTATATTGCAGGGACAACAACTTTCTGAATAGGGGTTTCCTTGGCATTATTCATCTTCAACCTCAGATCATATCTGTGTCGACGATCAGTTTGCAGAATACCTCCACCATCCCACTCTTGGTTGACCTGGTCATTGAATAATGACTTTTCATAGGCAGCTAAGGTCAAAAAGGAGGCACTGTCTTTGTCTTCCAGATAATGGATCTCATCATGTTCTTCAAACTGTTCTTCTTCCATGATTACATTCTGGAAAGGGGTCTTAACCCTTTGGTCTTCATTGGCATCTTTGCTTCTTTGCAAAATCTGCAACTGCTCATTAGCTCTTCTATATGGATTTGGATTTCTAGGAAAAAGAAAATTAGGAACTCTTCCATTCCCATGGTGCTGCTCAACCTTTAATTTGGAGATTTCAGAGGTTAATGACTCTATCATCTTGGTCATTTTATCTATCTTGGGAACTGAAGATGATGAAGGTTCGCCCCTCTGTCTCCTTCTATCAACATTCCCCTTGAGCTTCTCTGCAGCCATGATGTTTGATTCTACTTCCAAGGATGCATCTTGCATATCAGCCAAGGTAGCACATTGTCTCTCCCTCAATAGTAGACATAAGTTAGAATTAAAGGCACTGGCATAGGTGAGTTTAGCAGAGGTAGTGGTGGGTTTTACTTTGGTTGGTATCTTTCTATACATGTGGTTAAACCTCTTATTAAAATCATACAACAACTCATCATTTTACCTCCTTAAGTTCCCAAACTCGGTGTGGTAGTAGAGTAGATCCTTCTTATCCCCCCAATGCTTTAGGAATGCATCATCTAAAGCCTTAATATCTGCTATAGACCTTGGGGTCAGTTCTCTGAACCATCTTCTAGCCTCTCTATCTAGACTTTGGACAAAGTCTCTCATCCATACATCAACTTCAATAATGTCTAGGTTATCAGCATAGCTATAGAATGATTCAAGATGTTCCTCAGTTGTAATGCCTCCAGTCCCAGTGAACTTAGGCATATAGTTCTGATATTCTCTAGTATGCATGGCATTCAAAGGAGTGGGCAGTACTAGAGGTCCATACCTAGCAACTATGATTCTTTCCATTTCGGTAGGTGTTGCCATAACTGTGGTGGCTATAAGGGTACTGGAATTCTGAATGACAGAAGGTTGAGGAGTGAATAATAGGACTAAAGGAGTATGATGGACAGGAGGAGAGGCTTCCTTTGGGCTTACAATGAAAGAAGAACCTATGGAATAAGGAGCTCTATGGATCTCTGAGATTTTTTCTTCACTGCTAGTATTAGATGCTATATTCTCAACATGTATTTGTTCTATTACAGGATTTTCTTGAAGAGATATAGAATATTGTCTAGAACTACCTGAACTTGACGCTCCTTTCTGCAACTCCTTTCTTTCTTTGATGATTTTTTCAGGGTCAAGTAACAGGTCAACTTGTGGCTTCTGAGGATTTCTCCGTGCATGCCCCCCAAACTGAGCCAGAACTATGGAGTGGAGTCGCCAAGAGGTTCGTCCTCCAGTAGAGTCACCATATAGATGATTACAACCCAAATAGTGTCCAAGCTTTGTCTATCATCCAAGTTAGATCTGTGTCATCCCCCAGGGAAGCTGAGCTTCAGTCTCCTCTCCCTGGCAGCGTTGCTAATTATGTTATCACTCCAGGAAACTCTCCTAGGTTGTAGCTCGGAGATGCCTGGTAACATATAAATCTTCAATATCGTTCTCTGAACTATTGGAATGGACTCAGATTTGGATCAAGTTAGATGATTGTTTCAACTCCGTTTCCACTCAAGACATGCATGAACACCCTCAGCTTCACAAGGCTTTATACCACTAATGCTCAATAGTTTAGATTTAATGAATAAAAGGAGATACATATATAAACACATATGAATGGCTAGCTACAGAAAGCAAATGAAGCTTGCAAATCTAATTTATCAATGCAGAGATAAGATGACAGTTATCTGGCATTAGATATAAAAGAAAACATGAATAACCTATTCAAGTGCAAGCTTAGAACGGAGGAGAAGATGGAAATTGAACATGTAACAACAAAATAATCTTGTATTACTGGAATGGAGATGAGATGCTGGAAGGAACAGAGTATCTACAGCCTCCAAAAGTTGAACACTTAATACTTCAAACTTTCAGCCATTTATAGGCTTTTTACAATGCTCTCGAACCCTCTGAGGCTCGAGATGTCTTAATCTATCCCCTCTGTCTTCTAACTATTTGGTGCCATAACTAGACAAACATGAGCCCAGAGGTCTCTTTTCCTAACAAACACAGTAACCAAATTATGGTAATTTCACCGCACTGTCAGGTGGCTCACTCGTGCTGTGATTTTCCGTGATCATTTCTGTTAGTTTGGCTGCATCGTGCTATTTTTTTCCCCTTTCGGCCATGTATTTCGTAATTTTAGTTCAACTATCAGGCTGTCACAAACACTAACAGAGCCAACAACTTTCCTCCCCAGATGACTGATGGGAAGTGGGGTACGGAGGCATGTGGGCCATTGGATGGGATGGATCGATGGTTAGGATGTTGGTCGGGTGGCGGAGGATGAACTACAGTGATGGTGAATGAGGGTCATTGAATCAAGAGGAATGGACGGAGGAGATCCAGCGTCGTAGGCCTGAAGTCGTGGCGAGAGCAGAATAAGTCCGAGCCGTTAGGTCTTAGATGGGTAGATCAAATGGCTATCGAGTAGAGGAGGCGCTCGAAGGATAACGCCTGAGAGTGGTTTTATTCGAGCAGAAATGGTTTCTATCAGGCAGTAAGTGGTAAAGGTCAGAGCTGACATGATTCCATTCATCGGGCGCCACGTTGCAAGAGAGGAGAGAGAGGAAACCACCTTTATTGGGTGGGTATCCCTCTCACTTTTTGCCCAAGCGATATGCGCAATATACATTAGATCTAGCGGGAATGATCTAACGACAATGATTGATCAAGCATATCACATCGGTTGGGTGAAGTGCGGGCTGTCAGATCAGTGGAAAGATCGATGGCGGGGGGACACGGAGGTACGGGATGACCTCGAGAAATGTGCAAAGGGGCACATATGGGCAGAAAGGTAAGGTTTCCAAGGAAAAATGGATTAATTTGCGTAGCACCAAGGCGAAAGTGGGTTTTGTTATTATGTGAGGGTTGGGTTAGGACATGAGTGAATGAGAATGGGAGTGGATGAGTGAGAAAAGTGGGGTGATGGACCGTGTGGGAACCTCTCCACGACAGCCAAAATAGATCATTTCCTTCCTTTAGCCTTAAAAATAGCAACGATGTACCTTAGGGATAACAGTTCCAAAGAAGATTGTGCCAGAAAGGGATGTGAAGTTAACTTCCAAGTTTTGGAAAGAGTTATTTTCAGGTTTGGGCAACAAGTTTGCCTTCAACACAGCTTAACATTCGCAGACAGATGGAAAGATAGAGAGGGTCAATAGGATATTGGAGGACATATTGAGGATGTATGTGATGCATATGCAGTGCAAATGGGAAGAGTATCTCCCTTTGGTTGAGTTTGCATACAACAACGGCTATCATGAGTCACTGAGGATGAGTCCTTTTGAGGCATTATATCGGTGGAGTTGTAACACTCCCATTAGTTGGATTGATCTAGTTAATAGGTGATCTAGACTTAAACAGGAATGCAACAAATTACAGAGATAACCATAAACAAAAAGATGCAGCGGAAATAATACTTAATTTCATTAATGGAAAATACTGAAATATGCTTACAACCAGAAATGGAAATAAACCAGCTAGGGCGATGGTAGCTTATCTCTTAGAAGAGATGTGTGGCTACATGCCTCTGAACTGTGTTACATGAGGCTCGAAGGCCTATTTATTGTTGAGAAACAATGGAAAAACCCTTCACATTCCAAAACCTAACCCTGGAAGATGAAACGCCAAATTGTGGGCCCCGTTTTTGGTAAGTTGGTACATCAACTTCCCGGGGTCGCGAATTGGTCGTCTTATCTCCGTTTGACGTGCATGATAGCCCGTTGGAAAGATCTCTCCGAGGACTACGACGGAAAAGATGATTTTCAATTAGAAAAATCGCTAGCGGTAGATTTCCCAAAAAACATCGTTTAGGGCCTCAGAACGGCTCCGGAAGTTTAGGACCCGAAAAACTGCTAAAAATAGTAAACTATGCTATAATTAAGGAATCTGAAAGAAATGAAAGAAGCACTAGAGGGGATCCACGTGGAATTAGCGGGTGGCCACCAATATCCACCTAGATCACCCCTAAGGTTGTAGTCATTGTAAACTGTCCTAAACCCAAATTTTCTGCAGAAGTTAGAAGCTTCCTAGGAGCAGCACAATATTGGAGAAAGTTTATTGCTAAATTTTCCTTGATTTCAACTCCCTTACATGCTTTAACAGGATTGAACAAGGTGTTTCAGTGGGGAGGAAAACAAAAAAAATCCTTCAACACCTTAAAAGAAAAGATTAGTGCAGCACCAGTACTAGCACTGTCCGATCTTCAAAGACCCATTGAGATTGAAATGGATGCCAGTGACTATGCCATGGGAGAAGTGTTGATGTAGCACGGTAAACCCATATGTTATCATCCTTAGACATTTAATTCTGCAGTAATTAATTATCCCACATATGATAAAGAAATGTATGCATTAGTACAAAGTGTGGAAAACTGGAAACATTATCTAATGGGCAAAGAGACAGTTATACATACTAATCATCAACCACTTCAATATTTACACTCATAAACTAAGTTGCAACAATCAAGACACTATAGGTGGATGGGTTTTCTACAACAGTTTCATCTAGTCATCAGATATAAGAAAGGAATACACAATAAAGTTGCAGATATGTTGTCCAAACCAATCATAAATGCATCTACTATACTTAAGCATAATTTAGTATTGCATGAAAGCTACATTAAACAATATGCTCAATATATAGATTTCAAAGATGTATATGCAACTTTAAGTCATGGAAAACAATTAGAAGAATTGGATTATCATGTTAAGGACCAACTCTTGTATCATTTTGGAAAGTTATGCATTCCTCAAACCGAAAGAGTAAAGATAATTCGAGAAGCACACACTTCTCTAATATCAGGTCACTTTAGTGTAAGTAAAACAGTTGCAAAGCTGCAAAGATTTTTGTTATTGGCCAAAAATGAATGAAACGGATTCTAGATATGTAAGAGGGTGTACCATGTGCGCTAAAAGCAAGCCCAGCAATAGAAAACTAGGCTTGTACACTCCACTACCAGTTCCTTCTCATCCTTGGGAAAGTGTTTCCATGGACTTTGTTGGGGGACTGCCTAAATCTAGAAAAGGTCATGACTATTTATATGTTATTATGGATAGATTTAGCAAAATGTGTATTTTAATACCCTGTAACAAATAGATTACAGCTGAACAAACAACAAAGTTGTTCTTTCAGCATGTATGGGTTCATTTTGGAGTACCCACTTCCGTCGTATCTGATCGAGATTCCTGATTTGTTGGCAAATTTTGGTCAAGCCTGTGGGACTTGATGGACACCAGACTGAAGAAGAGCACAACCTTTCATCCACAAATATATGGCCACATAGAGGTGGTGAACAGGACAATGATCCAGTTGCTCAGAGGCTATTGCAGCAAGCATCTCAAGCTTTGGGATGAACATTTATGTTATGTGTAACATGCTTACAACTAGGCTAAACATTCTACTACACAGAGATCTCCTTTTGAGACCTGTTTGGGTTTAACACCAAGGTCTCCCTTGGACTTTGTCTTTGGTAAAGACAAGTGGTTGACGGACACAGTGATGTGGAAAAAGCAACCAAGTTCATTGAACAAATCCAAGAGATTCACTAGGCAATACAGGAATAGTTGGAAAAGAGCCAAGCCAAGTACAAGGCAAGACATGATAAGCATTTGATTGAGCATAGTTTCCAAGTTGGTGATCAAGTTTGGATGCATATTAGCAAAGACATAATGCAAGGTGAAGGTAAGAAGCCGAAGCCAATAAGGTATGGACCTTTCAACATACTTGAGAAAATCAGTGAGAATGCTTTTCGCCTTGATTTTCCAACTTACATGCACATCTATTTAGTAGTTAATGCAAAAATATTGAGACTATTTGAACCTTCATTGATTGAAGATTCCAAAGAGCAGAATCAATTTCCTTCTATTGATGATCTGTTGTCTGAATATCTCAATGAATTGCAGAAAGATACAGTTTTGGACAAGAAGGTGAGAACTATGTGCAAAGGGGATGTTGAGTACCTCAGGATTGGACTCAAAGGTTCAAAACCAAGCAATTCAAGATGGATAGAAATTGTCCAGGTGAGCAATCTATATCCTCACTTGATTGATGCTTAAAAACCAAATTTTGGTGGTCCAAAACCTTTTTCAGGGGGAAGGTGTGATCCAAATAGGACCTTAGAACACTCTCTAAGTTTTCATGAACTCTCTAAAAATCATGACAAAGATTCAAAGTCTTATAAATATCAAGCTATCGGAGGGAATACTCAGACAGTTGCAATGGCGATTAGCGCAAATCAATGAGGGCCATCTATCTAGTGCACAGAGAGGGGGACCATGGTAATGCGCGCTGACACCAACCAGCAAATGCAGGGGAAAATTTAAGCAATGGAGGTAGTTTCTGATATGCAATTAGCAACAAGTTGCTAGTCGCATATCGCAGGGAAAACCTCTCAGTGAAGAGAAGCCCCAAGCACCCAGACCTGAAATAAATATAAAACATGAAAAATATTGTTTAGGTTCTATTGGAGCAAAATTCCACAAAACCGACAGGATATCGGATGGGCTTCGAGCTGTAAGCAGTTTTGACCAAGTTCTTCCCAATGCCACACAATGATCGCCACACATCCCAGTGGAAGAGAGAGAAAACCACTCTCATCGGATGGGTAAACATCATGCTACTTAACTGCCCGATATGAATGATGACCATCAGATCTTGGGCCCCCAGATCAATGATGGAGACATGCTCCAATGGATGACCAGATTTGACAAGATTACAAAGCAAGATCACATGGGATTTGAAGTCCGATATGGATGATGCATTGGTAGAAGGTCGTGTTTCGCGGGCATTCTTGGAGTTAACAAAAAATACGGCCATTTCAAATATTTCCAAGAGAACTGACACTCATCCGTTATGAAGTAGGTGGCCACCTCCCTGTGAGGTGTTATACAATGACTGATTACGCATGACAGAGAGATTCAAACGAGTAAAGGACAGGGAACCAGAAATCTGGGAAGCGAAAATGAACAGTCAGGAAGCAGATTGGCCTTAAAGCCACAAACTGATAAAGAGAGAAGCAGAGCAGTAGGCAGTAAGCCGAAAATAGAGAGAAGAAGTCAAGCTGACCTACAAAAGCAAAGGCAACTTCAAGCCAGGATTAGGATAGAGACAGAGAGGGTCAGAGAGTCTATGTACTCCAGAGAAGGCTTGAGAGGTTCAAGTGCAATCCTCTATAATGCCTGTCATGTATGAGTCTCATATTGGGCTCATACTACTATGACCAATAGAGGTCAAGAGTCAGTAAAGAGAGTTTGTGTACTATAGAGACTTGGGGAATCAAAGTACAGTCTTATTGATTTATACTTGTTGAGTGAGACACAAATTGAGCTCACTGTTGTAAATACTTTGCTTTGAAAACATAATAGAGAGGCCACCATTGAAGGATGTATCAGGAGACGTAGCCCAGGAGTATTGGGTGAACTCCTTATTAAACTTTTTATGTATATATGTCTTCCTGTTATGTTTTCTTTAATTGCTTCATTGCCTATGTATTTTGCAATCTTATTAATCTGTTGCATAAAATAACATAGGCACATCCATGCACATGAGTCTGTAATACCTTATTGTTTGTCTTAGATCAATTTTAGATCATCACCTGTCAAAATTAGATCATCGACATAAAGAACAATGATAAATGGTTTACCTTCTACCATGATGTGGTAAAGGTTTGTATCTACTTCACTCTTGGTGAAGCCCAAACCAGTGAAATAGCTGTCGATCCTGGTGTACCAAGCACGGGGTGCTTGCTTCAGCCCATACAGAGCCCTCTTGAGTTTGCACACATGTGACTCACGATTGAAGGTTTTGAAACCTTCTGGCTGCTCAATATACACCTCCTCCCCAATATTCCCATTGAGGAATGTTGTCTTCATATCCCTCTAGTGGATCTTCCACCCCATCTAAGCTGATAGTTCCAACATCAATCTAATTGATGAGTACCTTGCTATAGGAGCAAAGGTCTCATCATAGCTGATCCCCTCGACCTATGAGAAACCATGGGCAACAAACCTTGCCTTATGTTTCTCAGCACTACCATCAACTGCCTACTTTACCTTGTAAAGCCATATGGAACTCACCACTGACTTTCCCTAAGGCCTTGGGACAACATCCCACACACTGTTCTGAATGATATATTCGTACTCCTCTACCATTGCATCAACCCAAACTAGTTGCTGCACTGCCTCCTCAAATGAAGAAGATTCAGTATCTACACACTCCCCAACCATGGCCATGTACCCAGTGTAAAGCTTGGGCAACCTCCTCTATCTTCATTGAGAAGATGGCTATCCCACATCCTCCCTTGCATCTAGCATCAACCTGTCAACTTCCCTTGAGCGTTTCTGCCCATCTCTGGAAGTATCAACATGAATGGATGTCTCCACTCTCGGATCCTCTGCATGAGGCTGATCCGCATCAATTTGAGGCTCCTCATCCTTAGGAACTGAAAGTTCCTCATCTGCATGCAACTAAAGCTCCCTCTCAAGTGATAAGCACATGGCTTTCTGCTCATCGAACTTCAGATCCCTGCATACCATAGTCCTCTGAGTGGAAGGCAAATACACCTAATAGTTGTGGGGTGTATCTGTGTACCCCACAAGTATTCCCAACACAGCTGTTGGGTCTAGCTTCTTCCTGGCATCTTTGGTCACATGATAGTAAACTGATGATCCAAAGATTCAGAAGTGACTTACATCAGGTCGCCTCCAGTATACGGTGCAAGTATACTGCTCTATTGCATGCCTCAGCCCACAAATGTAGTGGTACGCTTTGGTTGTGCAACATCGCTCGAGCTGCTCCCACAATCGATCTATTTTTCCTTTTTTCCACCCCATTCTGCTGTGGGTTATGGGGTGCCGTCAGTTCCCCTTTAATTCCTTCTGCAGAGCAAAAGTCTTTAAAATGTTGGGAGACATACTCTCCACCATTGTTGCTATGAAAGGCTTTTATTTTCTTTCCAGATTCATTCTCTTCCAAGGCTTTAAACTCACAAAACCTCAAGAAGGTCTGATCCTTATTTTGCATAAAGTAGATCTAGCATCTACGAGAAACATCATCAATAAAAAAGACATTGTACCTTTGTTTAGTGGTGGAGGTTGTAGAGAATGGTACACAAACATTTGAGTGAACTCACTATAGGATTTCTCCAGCTCTACTGTCTCGATCCGAAAAGGAATATTTCTCATACTTACCCAAGGTACAACCTTTGCATGTACTCGTCTGATCAAGTTTTCCCTTGGGTAATCGATAGAAATCTGCTGCATGAACTTCAGGGCTCCATGGTGAAAGTAGCCCAGTCTTCTATGCCATAGCTTGCCAACATCTTGGCTCTGCACCATCTCATCTTTGGAACTCAAAGCAACATAGTCGTTTACCTCCAGCTTGTAGAGATTCTTGACTCAAATCCCTATTCTCTTTGTCTGTCCAGTACTAATATGCCTTAGGAATACCTTTCCTTGAATAAAGACTACATCATAGCCTTTATCTTATAGCATAGCGACAGACACAAGATTCTTCTTCAGACCTAGTACATACTTTACATCAGTTAGGGTGAGGGGAGTTCCATGCTCCCTTTGAAACACAACTGTACCTTTGCCTGAAACACTGTACTTTCCATAATTTCCCATCTTGATCCGCATCTAGAGATCCTTCTCCCTCAAGGTATTGAAAATATTCTTGTCACATGACAAGTGGAATGAGACTCCACTGTCCAAGTACCACACACATGCTACCGTGGATGAAACCATGCATGTGATGAGTAAGAAATCTAGCTCAAACTATGAGGCTAGTTCCTCACCATTAGATCCCTTCGAGGAACCCTTCTTGGATTTCTTTTGTGGACAATTCGTAGCATAATGGCTGACTTCATGAGAATGAAAGCATCGCACTTTTGATTTGTCAATCTTCTTCACACCATGGGAAGAACCGGATTTGGGATGGGATGCCTTCCCTTTCCCCTTCCTCGCCTTACTCGCTAAGGCTAGATTTTACTCATCATCTTGCTTCGATGAGGATCCATCTCTATTGCTTCTTCTTATTTCCTCCTGCAACAGATCCGACCAAAGCCATTCCCAATCTGGCAGATTTGCACTTCGATTAACCAAGTCTTGGTAGCTATGCCAGCTCTTAGGAAGACTTACGAGTGCAAAACTCACCATGTCATTATCAATGGTAGTGATCCCTACACTTCCAAGCTCATCCCTGTAGGTTGTGAGCTTGTTCAAATATGTAGAGATCGTGTCGCCCTTTTCACACTTGATCTTACGAAGCTTCTCTTTCAGTGCCAGCTTCCTCTGATTGCTATTGTTCTAATATAAATCTTTCAATGTTTTCCACATCAAAAATATAGTCTCCTTCCCATGGAGGCTTGAGACAATGTGGTCTCGAACTCCCTATTGGAGGATTCCCCTTGCTCTAGCCACACATATCTTCCATTCTGCCAGTTGAGTAGCATCATTCGGTTTGGGGACTTCTTGATCAATGAAGTCCTTTAGATCATTATCCTCTAATAATGCCTCCATGCCATCCTTCTAGGTGATATAATTCGAGTTACCATCAAGGGCATACTCGAGCCTTCAACCACTAAACACCATCGGTGAAATTGAGATGTGATAAGAAATCGATTTCTATCTTCAGGAACCAAACTTCGAACTTCTCCTTCTTATATGTTTTTCTTCGCCTTGATCACCTTTGCTTCAATACCATGTAGAAATTCCCACTATAGATCAATATATTATGCAATGTACTAAAACGCAATACAAGATCTACTTCTACAACACTTTTCGGAAGCTTAATTGAATTGAGCAATATCAAGAGAACACATATAACTGAGAATGAGAAATCAATCACACATAACACAAAATAAATATCATGGGGAAAGCCTCATATTAAAACCCAACTCTATATTATCATACAAGTGGAAATCTTGTTCAAGTTATAAAAAGAATCACCTCTCAAGTTATCCTACTCTCTCTGCAATCAAACAATACAGCTCACAAACTGAATAGACATAGCATATGTCCTCCTCAAGCCCCCCAAGCCTCCTATTTCCTTGCACAATTTTTCTTGGGTTCCAGTGAAGCCACATGTGTGAATTGGCCTCATCACACTCACTAAACCTGAAGAAGTAAATGCAAAATCCTCAAGGAAAGAATTCCTTATGCATGCAAGGAATATTCACAATGGAATATTCTAGCAACTAATAGTACACTACCCCTCCATCTGATGTCAACTGGATATGTATCTGAACTGACATGCATGAGTTATTTATGAGAGAATAATCTGTTATCTGAAGTGCAGTAGTTACATGCATGCAAGAATTAACTAACTGAACTTACATTAATTCAACAAACTGTTTGAATTAATCCAACTGGACTTGACTCAGTTAACTAAGTCAACTAATTACAACTCAATATTACAACTCAACCTTATCTCTTTAACCGATGGATAAATTCCTCAATTAATGGATAAACTGTTGCATGTCCCCACATAGACTTCACGTTTGATTTTCCTTAACTAATTAACTCAAGGTGAATTAATTAATTAATTTACAAACTGCTGCTAAGATCAAACTCAAATTCTACTTCACTATTTTAGTTTAGGGATTGACTGTAATAGGAAGGTATCCCAAAATGCTATTTTTAGCACTTCCATTTTTCCATCCATTGTTGCTAAGATCAGCACTGGCTGAGCTGCTATTATAGCAGTGCTATTTTTAACAGTTATATTTTTAGCATTTCTTGTTGCTATTTTTAACACTAGGCATACACTAATTTCTTCTACAATAGTCACTTACATACATGAGTTGTGTTCAGTAAATTCGCACATATATTTCAGAAAATAAAATTATTATTGTGAGTTTTTAAAATATTGATTCACCCG
>APFE031169446.1:0-15981 GCA_000404065.3 Pinus taeda
AGCCTTGTCCCTTGACTTGGAGAGGGCTAAGTGGACTATGAAATACTTGGAGCAGAGGAACAAACAACTCGAAGATCAACAGGCAATCATGGAGTTGCAAAACATCCGCGAGAATCGCCAAGCTGCCCGAAGGCGGAGGATTAAGCTCACTTCATTGGAGCAAGAGATTAATGATGATCGGGAGTCTTGGCTCGAGAGAATCAACATCCACCTGGAGAGATTGCTGGAGAAGGTCGATAGGGACAAAGCATTGTTGAGACACATGGCTTTCCATTATAGGGCGCGCAATATGAGTTCCAAGGCACGAATAAGGAGTCTAAAGGCGAAATTGAAGAAGGCAATAAGGAAGCAAAAGAGGCAAAAGTAGCATGATCGTCTTCGGATATTAGCCGAAGCCTCTTTAGCCCAGCATGACACTTGATAGAGAAGGTAAAGCTATTTTTGAAAATTTTTGCACTAAAAAACAGGTTTTGCTTCCCTATGTGTCGCGCCACGTGGCACTCGCCTTTGCTAGAGGGCTCAAAATGGCAAAAACTTTACATTTTTGGAATTGGCATGAAAAATCATGACTACTAGTGCATGGCCAAGAAGTTTGGCCAGGTTTTGAGTCCACAAGAGGTAAAAAACACTCAAAAAAAGACCTCACTGCCCCTATTTTGACACACAGGAAGCAGTCTTGGGAGATTGAAGTTTTGGAGGGGAAAATGGACACCAAATTGTAAAATTCCACTTGGGTTAGAAAGTAGACAGGCAAGGCTTTCCAAAAATCTATCTTGGGCTTAATTTGGACTTCGAGAAGTGCCTCAAATTCAGCTCCAAAGTGGCGTGATGCATAGAGGATTTGGCGCGGCGCATAGAGGATTTTTGCCCAATTTTTCGCCTTCCAGCTCAGAAATTCGGCCAGTTTGACTAGTTTTGATGTGTCATGTAATTATTGACCTATCTTGATGTAATTGAAGGATCATGATGTAATATTGGCATATTTTTAGTTGTTCTAGAGGATTCATTCATTAAAAAGTGAAAATTTAATGAATTAATCAGTTTCCTACCTTATAGAGGCAAGTTGTTTGATTGCCTAGATTTTAGTGCTTTGTTTAGAATTGGTTGAAACAGATCCTAGAATGATGAGCTCAACCCATAGAGGCATGGGAGTGGGTTAGGATGGTCTATATCATGTATCTTCTGAGTCATTTTCAGGGTTGGATACTTGGGATTGCTGGGCACTTCATTGTACATTCTATCTCTGCATTTTTGGCAAAGGAAAGACCAGGGTTTTGCAGCACTTTTTGGGTTCCATGTGGCTCTGTGTTTTGATGGTGTGTTTCTCTATGTACTTGTAAGTTGATTTATGTTTATGTGTATCATTTCCCCTTCTCTTTGCTTCTGAAATTAAATAAATGAGAGATTAAGGTAGAATTCATTGGACTGTTGTGCTCTGCCTTTTAGTTTTGTTTAATTTTCAATGTTTTCATCTATTTGAGGAGGACTATTAAGACTCTCTTGCCCTCCTTGGCTCCTCACCAAACTAATCCATCCATTCGTTCAATTTAAAGCATCAAAATGATTGCCTTCCTTGCCCCAATCAGACCTCTGCAAAAACTGTGCCTCATCCCCGGACCCAAATTTGCCTCTCCCATTTTCCAACTCAAAACCCCCAAAAACTCAAATAAAATCCTTGCACTTCATACCTAGCCTAATATTAGTTGTAAAATCAGTCATCTCAAGCCCATTTGATTATTTTTCGCTGAGATTGACCTGGAGAGAGCCCTCTCCTATCCTCGTAGGGCTAGCTACGAGGCTGAGCGTGGTTTGATGTGGACCTATAAGCTTACCTTTTAAGCTTGAGGTAAATCTAGGATCTAACATAGTGGTGACTCGGCTGGGGAAGAAAATTTTATTTGTTTATTAGTGTTCTTTGTTTTATAGACTACAGACGGAGTCTAAAGATTAGTCAGGTAGCCTTCGAAACGCTTTTGCTTTGCATTAGCACAAGTAGATAAAAGCTACTTCAGTCAATCTTCGGTCTAGTCTTATAAACGGAATATCTAATTTGCAAATTTCCCCAGTACATGTATCAAGTTAGCTCTGATTGTTGAAGGTGGACATCAGTCAAACACATATGAAGGCTGAAACATTCACTTGGCAACTCCAACTCAATCCAGGGATTCCAGTGCTCATTGATCCATTCATGCACTAAAATAAAATGGTAGGGTATGTGGTAGACCCTATGCTTTGTGAAGTTTTAAAAGAAGTTAGAGAGTTGTTAGAGGATATTGAAATTAATGAAGCATTTTTCATTGTCGTGCTTAAATTTTTGAAATCTCCAAAGTTTCCCCCTGAAGCTAAAACTAGTTTCTTTGAGTTAGTTGTTGAAAAATTTGAGAAGGAGATTCAGTATTTAAATGATCAGATCCAATCATATGAATTCCGAGATCCCAAAAATTTCTTGGAAACTCTCCCTCCTTTAAAACAAGAAATAACAAAGCTGCTCGTAGATGTTTGCATTGACAGTTTACAGTTGGAGCTCTGTGTTGAGGAATTAGGGCAGCAAACAGAGTTTGGTTTCTTTGATCCTACTGCAACATATATGGAGTATTTTTTCAGTTTGAATGATAGATCAAATTGTCTTTTACACAACCAGAATCGTTAAGTGCATGTATGGCTCTCAACATTTACATCTGTGTCCTGGTTGAAGCACTTTCAAGTAGCATCCTTGTCACAGTTACTTGATTGGTTGATATGGCATTACAACATTACTTGATCTATCAATTTTGCAGCAAAGTGGGTTAGATTTGTACATAAATAAGTTGTTTGAGGCAGCATTTCAGTTTTCGATATTTGTTTATGTACAAGTTGCAGTATGTATATGTTTTTGGATTTGTATGAGTTGTTTTGGGTTTGCAATTGTAAGACCATCCATGCCCAATGGAAAAGGCACTGTCTGCGTTCTAGAGATCTATAGTTATTGGCACCTCCAAGGAGCTACCATCCCCATTGGAGCTGATGTTAGTTCCAGTCTTCGCAGCCTGTCACCAGGGATCAACATGAGCTCTTACTATGTTTGGTTTTGTTAGATGTTTTGCACATGATTTTCAGCACAAAAAATGTCACAAGTGTTTCCATCAGAAGGATCTCAGAAAAATCTTTCCAACGGTATATCACACTCCCGTAACCGGTTCTTGGATTAGAAGAAATGAATGAGTGGTTCTTGGTTATGCATGTTTCGAGGTGAGTTGCTACACACAATGACAAGTTTAGTACAAAATCAGTTTCTGAACTAATGGTAAGGAATTTTTGAAAAGTGAAAGAGGTTTTTGATCTTCACATACTAAATAACAAAAACCTCCTTCATTTTATGCACAAGTGCTACTATGTGGGAGATATACAATGATATTTGGAGCCTACAGTAAAACAAAGCAAATTTTTCATATTTTTTACTGTTTTAGTCATTTTAGTGTGGAGCCATTTTACAACATATGGAAAGTAATTTTGCAAAACACAAGGAGGTTTTTGTTAATAAAAAGCCATATAACAAAAAATTCTTTCAGTTTATTCACAGGTATCATGGATTGGGATATGTGACTAGACCTTTACAGCGCATTTTCACAAATTTAAATTTTTAATGATTTTCTGTTTTAGAGATGATTTTGTGGAACAGATTTCGAGCTACTGGAAACGAATTTACCAAATTTGAGAGAGGTTTTTCTCCAGCACAACCTTATCTACAAAAACCTCTTTTAGTTTTGTAACAGGTGTTATGGTTTAGGAAATACGAGCTCATCTTCAGTACCTATTTTCAGAAATTCGGCCCAAATTTAATGTAACTAATTCTATTTTGAAGAAAATGGTTGAGCTCAATCCCTTAGTACAAGGATGAATAAATGTATATATTTTATGAATTTCATAGTGTATGGGTTGGATTTTGGTAGAAGGTTGGATACTTGGGATTGCTTGGCATATCATTGTACATTCTATCTCTGCATTTTTGGCAAAGGAAAGACCAGGGTTTTGCAGCACTTGTTGGGATCCATGTGGCTCTGTGTTTTGATGGTGTTTTTCTCTATGTGATTTTAAGTTCACTGATGTTTATGTGTATCATTTTCCCTTCTTTTTTCTTCTGAAATTAAACAAATGAGTGATTAATGTGGAATTCACTGGACTGTTATGCTCTGCCTTGATATTTTGTTTAATTTTCAATGTTTTCATCTGTTTGAGGAGGACTCTTGAGACTCTCTTGCCCTCCTTGGCTCCTCACCGGTCTGATCCATCCATTCATTCATTACAAAGCATCAAAACAATTGCCTTCCTTGCCCCAGTCAGAACTCTACAAAAACTGTGCCTCATCCCCGGACCCAAATTTGCCTCTCCCATTTTCCAACTCAAAACCCCCAAAAACTCAAATCAAATCCTTGCACTTCATACCTAGCCTAAGATTAGTTGTAAAACTAGTCATCTCAAGCCCATTTGATTATTTTTCGCTAATATTGACCTGGAGAGAGCCCTCTCCTGTCCTCGTAGGGCTAGCTACGAGGCTGAGCGTGGTTTGATGTGGACCTAGAAGCTTACCTTTTCAGCCTGAGGTAAATCTAGGCTCTAACACTTTCTTTCCCCGTTTTTTACCTTTTTCCCTCCAAACCTACAGAACTTCACATATTAACGCCTCTTTCTTTATTATGAACAACATATTTTGCCATCATGTTAATTTGCCATTTTTGCTAGATATAATGATGCAATATTCCTTTTCATAGCTAACTGGGGCAAACGTCAGAGAAGTCTTTTGGTTCCTTTCCTCTTTTTCAAGCGATACCCGAGAGAACGAGGTTATGGAATGGACAGTTGCGTCCAATGATATATGAGCATGATGAAACATATTGATGTTACACTCTGTGTGTTGTCACAGACTTTGTTGTTACACTACATTGTTGTTACAGATTGCTGCAGTTATATTCCGAGTGTCGTTAAAGGTCGTTGTTGTTACCAGATGTTGTTGTTACATCCAAATTTTGTTGTTTTACCACAGGATGTGGTTACACCGTAGCTGTCAAGATGTGGGTACTATTCCATGCGACAGTGGTTGGGGAGATATGAATTATCCATTTAGAAAGTGGCAAATCTAAGCGGTTAAGATTCCAACTGATGTATTTGAATAAAACTTGTATTTAGGAACTTGTTATAATAATTTTTATTTTATTGATCAGCATTAGAATCATGAGATTCTCATGACTGATATGTTACTGATTTTTGGGTATGTAATTTCTATCAAAGAAACTCAATCCCTCGAGCACGGGGGATGGGACAGATAGTATTGTTATTATGCTCCTGTAATTCTTAATTATTTTAATATCAAGACATAATGGTGATGTTGTTACTAGCTCTGAGATGAATTATTAACTAAGTTCGTGTTCATTCCTACGCCCTGATAGGGAGGAAGGGCCCTCCTCTTTAGCAGGGACTGCAGTGGTAGAGTAGTTGTATATTATTATTCCTTTCTTTTTAGTATATGCATGGTTTCTATTTTAGTTGTATAATTTCTAGAATAGATTTGCTTCAACTCTATATTTATGATACGTTGTTACACATATTTGGCCAAAAGTATGGTTGTTGACTAGTTGGTGTAGTTATCAGTACAGTGTGTGGCACGCCTTTGTTCTAGTAGATGCGAAGTGTGATTCCATTCTTGTAGAGTGTCTTTGATTTCTGCATGAGTGTTAATTTATGCAATTGATTCAGCGACATTCTTTACTATTTTCCATTTTCATCTACACGAGCCTTTGACTGCTCCTCCATAGACAACCCAACATGTAAGACATGCTCACTAGTCAATTGTAGGTGATTGTCGTATGGCAATTCTATCATAGATTTGGATGCCTCTATACCTATTGGCTCCTCATCAGCAATGGGGATGTCTCATGGCACCTCATCAACCTGTGGTGCACTACTATCACCTAAGAAATCGGTCACAACTAGAGATACCTCATTAATGGATACCTCAACATCGGATGACATCTCATCAATGAGTGTATGCTCAATTGTTTCCTTGTCAACCATGGGCCCTTGAACTACTCTCTCGTCTTCTTCCTTAATCCTCTCCATCATCCCAACATTATTCCACTAAATCCCCATTAGTGTGTGCATGCCTCTTAGTTCATAGAACTCCCAAAAAGAGAGGGGTGCCTTAATGTCATGACCCAATGATTGGTATGCCCTCCAATTTGCTTCCAATAACTCCACATCAATTGCAATCATGTCTTGTCATCTTGATGTGTTACCCATAATTTTGGGCATAGTGGATTTGTTGTATAATTTAGAATGGTCTTGATTCCATATTGTGGAATGAATCAAATTTTCCCCCACATCAATCATCATTTTTTGCATCCTAATCACCTCATTCAAGGTTTATTGCCATGTTGTTTGATTCTAATTTTTCTTTGGATCCCATGATTTCTTAGCTTTTATTATTGTCTCGTCATAGAATGAAGGGTTTCCCACAGGCTGAGCCAAGATTATGGCTTTGATACCACTGTAATGTTCCAAAATAGGAAAAACAATGATATGCGAGCAAATAATAGTTCTTCACTACAAAAATTTAAAAACAATTAGAACACACCCATAACAATAAGAAATATGGAAGCAGTTGAGCCATTTTATCATAAACTGGTGCAAGAGTTCAAAATATGGAAGGAATGCACATGGGCTTGCCTCAAAGGGAAGTGGAGCAAATCCTAGGTGAAGCAATGACTACCCGGAGCTACAATTAACTGACCAACTATTACATTGCGTGGTCCCCAACAATTTTTCATTGTCTCCTGCAAAGATATGGTTGAAAACCCCACTAACAGTGCTCAGAAATTTTGCAAAATTAGATTTGAGGTTCTTGCTAAAAACCCAGAAATGGTTTGGCCTGGTTTTGAACTTCCAAAATCGACCCCCAAATGGCCATATGCCTAGTAATTCTACACTATCTACTGCAAATATATGGCTGAAAACCCCACCTCTGATGCTGAAAAAAGTTCAGCAAAATTATATTTGAGGTCCTTTCCAAAAACCCATAAATGGTTTGGCCTGTTTTTGACCTTCCAAAATCGACCCCTAAAAGCCGTACGCTTTCCAATAGTTGTTGAAGCATGTTGTCTGTCAAACCACCAACAAATCCTCCCTGGGAACTTTGAAATGTAGCAATCAACTCCACCAATACTTCCCTTCTTTATCCCGGCAAGCGATATCCCCAATGACTGAAACTCTATCTCCCACGTATGCCCATGTTCTCTCTTCTGCAATGGCCATAGAGTCCTAAAAATCACCCAATAGCTGACAAATCTATTTGAGCCTTCTTCTCCTAATTTATCCTAACAACAACCCTCCAGAAGAATGCTACAATGACCACACTAGATCCACCACTACGTCCTCCAAAAATACGCATTGTTGGGGAGAACTGAATATAAATGCTGGAAATCTCTCTACAAATCTCCTCCGGATGATAATGGATGAACCTCTCGAGGGTGGCACTCAAAGTAACCCAAAGAAAGGGTGAGTTATCCACTTGGAAAATTCTTGCCAAATAATAATTGACCCGGCTAAACAACTCGCGCAACAGAATCAAATTCGATAAGCCAAGAATGCCAAGCGAAGTGTTGTGCCTTCTTTTTATAACTTTCGCGGAGCCTTTCTTCCCGCCTTTATTCCCTCTCATGAATTTTGAATCATTGGCTTAGGGAGTGCGTATTTATTATGTGGGTGATCCCCAAATATCATTAACAAAACAAAACAAAACAAAATAAAATTAACTTGCCTCTAACTCCTAAGTCTTCTATCAAAAATCAAATGGGCCTTGACTTCACCAAAATTGGCCCCCAAAATGTAGAAATAATTCATGTTCCAAAATAATTTAGGAAGGGACATTAGAGTAGTTGGGTGGATGGAATATTATGAATGATTTCTATTGAAGCTAAATATTACGGTTTTGATTAATCTATTACAAGTTCCTATTTCTTCTTCCAAGATCAATCTGTACAGGATGGTGATTGTTCTACGACTCGTGGCCCTTTGTTTTTCTTTCGCTACCGAATATTGAATCTTGTTCGCAATGATTTTTCACTTTGGTTTACTTCAATAATATGTGAGATTTGGTTTTCCATATCTTTGATTCCTGATCAATTTCCTAAATGACTTCCCATTGATAGGGAAACTTATCTTGACAAGCTTTGTTTGAGGTGAGACTATTGCCTGCAAAAACGCTTCTACTCACATAGTTCTAGGTGTTTTTTAATTTCATGAATATAATGTGTAGTCAATGAGAAACTTGTACCAAAGTATTTAAAATCCCCATATTTTTTGACAGATACGATAAAGAAGGAGAGCCATCTCAATTGGTTGTTGTTGATATTTTTGTCAGCACAGTTGGTCCTATGAAGGACCCTCCTCTTATCACGGAAAATATTGTTTTGTCAATTATTTCTATGGACTATCCAGTTGATAAATTTTCATGCTACATCTCTGGAAATTGAACTTCAATGCTAACATTTGAACCCCTTTCTGAAACCTCAAAATTTGCAAAGAAATGGGATCCATTTGTTAAAAAAATTATTATTAAACCCAGGGCTCTAGAGTGGTATTTTGATCAAAAGATAGAAATTCGAAGGATAAAGTGCAACCTTCCTTTGGAAAAGAATGCAGAGCAATGAAGGCAAGTAGATGTGAAAGAATTGGCTACCTGTTTCTTGTGATTTTGTTAATTCCTTCTATTTTGGTTTTTGATCTTTTGATAGGTATCTTGATTGCAATTTTTCTATCATTTCCAAAGACAAAGTGAAGAGTTCAAGGCCCGAATCAATCCTCTTGTTGCTAAAGCTCAAAAGGTTTGTTACAGATCCATTTGGGCACATCACTCTCATCATTCAGATCAGTGATTTTAGGGCTCATCAAACCCTAATTCAGTTGCTACATGCCCTAGACAAGTCATCACTTTGAATGCCTCCTTCCTTGAGAGTTTTTTGCCCTGAATCCCTCCAGAAAGGACTCCTTGAGGGACTAGTGCAGCCTTAGTCAGGGGTAAGTGCACTTTAGTGCAGGTAGGCCCATGTCAGGGTGCTTTCCAGATCACTGAGGCCCACTTTGACCTACGCTAGGCGAGATTGACTGAAATCCACATAGGGTTCTGGGAATATTCTTATCTTATAGAGCCTTCTAGAAGATTCCCACACTTATCATCTCCTATGAGATCGAAATTGGATAGGGAATTAGTTAAGTATCCTCCTATCCTCTCATCCCTTCCTCCATGGAAACTAACTCTAAGTTTGGAAGGCCATTCAATACCCTCATTTATGATCAAACCTCCTCCATTTTCCTATAAATTGAGCACTCATCTAAGTGATTAGGGGCTGGAATTTGAGAATTTGTAAGGGGATATTGTTGATGTGAGGTTTGAGATTGTAAGCAAGTATTGTTATGCTACCAGAGTGTTGTGCTTTTGATGTGATGTTGGTTGCAACCCAAGCTCGAAGAGTGACAATGGATTAGACTTCATGGTTGTAATTCTTCCTTCTACATAATAAAGTTGTTTACACCTTTTCCCATATTCTTGTCTTTATGTATGATGATTATATGTGTAAATTCTTTCAATTCCATTTGCTTATAGTAGATAGATCTCTTGCTTTGATTGGTTTTTGTCTTTTGTTTATGATTGCAGGTACTTGTCGAGCAAATTAAGTTCAAGAAGGAGTGATGGGAGCCAAAAAAAGGAGACAAAGGGAAAGCGAAAGATAACAAGTAGGTCCCTTGTCCTATTTATCTTCTATAGAAAAAGGTTAAGCACTTTAAATCTGTTGTTCTAGGTGTAGCTACCCACCTGGGGAAATTGTGTTTATCCGTAGATGAAAAATTCCACATAACAAATTGGCAACTTCGCTGGGGAACGATCATCATTTCGGGTAGTTTACTTTCATCCTAGTACACCCTAGGAGACTCTACTTACTTCCATTGATCTTGTTTCAGCCCTTTTTTAAGTGTTTTTTGGTAAAATTTGTGCTTGAAAGCCCCTAGGATGGCATCTCTGGCACCAACGCAGGTTTGGTTAAGAGACAGAACACTGCATAGCACCCTTGGCTTGAGGACAGTGCTCTGAAGCACACTATCTCCCATTCATGGTTGCGCTAATCCTCCTTAGGTAAAAAAATCTCATCTTTGACTTGAATTTTCCCAAATTTCCTTGTGTTTCTACTTGTTGAATGATCAATGATTGTTGTACTTATGAAATCAATTTGTGTTTCCTTTTCTAGCCCTACTTTGGCCTTGATTGTTTAGTGTTTATTAAATGATTTTTTTATCACTATCAATTCATTGTCAAAGTTAATTTATAGTCAATTAATCTTTGTTTAAAAGAAAGTGTCGTAAAAGTCTGCATTTCTTTTGAAAAGGAATAGTCGTAAAGTCTTCATTCTTGCAAAAATATTGATTGATTGTGTGCATTAGTTTCCTTTTTTTCATGACAACATTAAGGGAATTGAAAAGAAAAACTTGCATTATGCATTGAAAGATTTTGTGTGTGCTCATAGGAATAGTTTAGGGAAATTGCATTAGATGTGCTCTTTGTTATTTAATTAAAAGAATCTGATTGCTCTATCCCTACTAGCTAAGGTTTTCATTGTTCAAATTGAATGAAAAGGATGCTTATCATATTAGTTGCATTCTAGTAATTTCAAATACATCACATGGTGAACCTTGAAAGGAAAATTCTTAATCAAGATCAACTTAAAATTAGCATCAATTAACCTAATGGGGCATTGTCACCTAACGCAAAACATTTAGAGGTTCTAGGCTAGAGACGTGTTCCGACATCGTCAAACATAGTAGTTGTTGCTAACTTGTCTGTGATACATTCTGAGTGTGATACCTCATTCCACGTACGTGAGTATGTCGTAGCTCGTCCACGTACCTTTGGGTATATAGGGCGGTGTTATAGTACGTAAAGTATAAAGGAATTATCTCACTGTGCAGTTTCACATTAGACAACGCTAATACGAATTGGGCCTCCACGTACTTTCGGGTATATATGGGAGGAAAACACTATGTTTTTATCCATCCTTAGGTAACCGAGTTGACCGCCTTGTACATTGTGATACACCAAACACAACATTCGTGGAGATTGCCTACCCGTACTTCTCGGTTTGCCGGGAGGTATTCTGCAGTTCACAGTTGCTTGGTAAGCCTTATGCCTAGCTTACCCCTTTTTGTTATTTCCTTTTTGTAATAAAATCAATCAGCAATCATGGAGGAAAATCAACCCTTACCCCATCGTTTGTGGAGAGTGGTGAGTAAACTGCCTTTACTGCCCGAAGCTACACCTATCCTGACGAAGCGGTCTCGTTTGAATGGATCCAGTACTTCACAAAATTATGGTTCTTCATATGAATTACTAGAAACACCTATGTCAGTAAGTACTATGACCCCAGTTACTCCTACAGTTATTGGTACATCTGTTACTGAAGTGGAATCTCCACTTTTACCTGAGGAAACTAGCACTGAATCTAGTGAAACGGTAACCCAAGTTGTCCAACGATAAGTTGATTCTCAACCTTAAGTTGTTCAACAAGAAATTACTTCTGAACCTGAATCTGCTCGACCAAAAGTTGGTCCTGAACCTATCATTGTTCATTCAGAAGTTACTTCTGAACCAGAAGTTATTCAAGAAACCCAACCTAAACTTGTTCTTTTACCATAACACTTGGATTTGGAGGTTGAACAATCAGAAGTTGTTACCATACAGAAGAATATCGACCGGTGCATCCTCATGCATCCGTAATTGTCGAGACTTCCTCTTTATCTCAAGAAAAAATACCGGAAATCTATTACGAACCTGACAGTGAAATTCTTCCACTTGGTTTGATTTCAATAGAAGAGGAACCTGAGGTAGAATCACCTAGAACTCCATTCCATTTTGGAACTAGACTTTATCTGTATCCTTATACTCCTCATTTTACTACTCCTTTTGATCTTGATTACTTTCAGACACCTGTTGATTCGTTAGGAAATTTATTTGGACATTTGACTATGGCAGAGTCAACATCCCAGATTGTACCATCTGTTATAGCTATGACAGAATCTTTTGTCGCAACCTCTTCGATGTTTACTACGACACCTGCGTCACACTTGTATGGTGTTTCGTCCATCCCATCAGGTTACCAATCTTTATCAGGAACCCACTCAGGTGTTTCTTCTAGCCCTTGGTCTTCACCAATGTCCTCTACTAGAATTTTATCTAGTTCTTCATTAACGGATACCGAACAGCTAGACCCATCAAGTCAATATCAAGTTGGTTCATCTGGTTATCATCCTACGTATCCGCTTTACACTAGACTACCCCCATACAAAGAACAATATGCACATTCTCCTTATCCTCCATTTTTTGTGGGGCAACCATATGTCGATATGTCGTCATCTTTAGGTCAGCCTGGAATGAATATCTGTTAGTGGTAGCCAATAATGCCCGTTCAACCTAGGCTTTTTTATCCATCACAACCTATGAAATCTGTCTCATTCATACCTACAATGCCTGTTGTTACAGCATTATCGCAGTCACAAGCTCAGATTGTTGTATCTCAACCTGTGCAAGATGGTCCTTCAACCTCACACCCCCAAGTTTCAAGTTTACAAATTGAACCTTCTCAAGCAGTTTTACAACAACCACGTGTGCCTGGAGTCCAACAACCTTAGGCCAGTTTACCTTTTACTCGAATGACTCAGAATTACACTGGTTTAGTGTATTCACAACTTTGTCAAGCTTACATTGGTGGGCAACAACTGTTAAATCAACAACCATTGTATCAACAACAACAACAGTTGCTTCAACAGCCTTGGCAACCCCAATATCAACAGCAGCAATTCCAGCATTACCAACCTCAACCTGAACTTGGTCATCAAACCTATGCTGGGTTTGGTTAGCAACAAGTTTACCCAGGTCCTAGTCAACAAGTCTATGCTGGATTTGGACAACAGCAAATGTATCATGGTGCTCAACAACAACCTTACACCAGATTTGCTCAACAAACTTACCCTTATCAAGGTGACCAACAACATATGCCTTATTTTGGTATGCAAAATCCTATCGCCCAGGCAATCCCATCTTACCCTGGATATGCTCAACCTGACCTTAATAGATAGTTTCCTTTTGTTGCAACACTTGAATTACCATATCTAAACCGGCTCACCAATGACCCAATTCTTTATGCACCTTAGTGGCTGGTGATTCCTCATAAATTACCTTCCGATATTCCAAAATTCAATGGAAACCCTGAACAAGACTCGTCCAACCATGTCATGACTTTTCATTTATGGTTTTCATCAAACTCCTTGAATGATGATTCAGTTAGACTATGTCCTTTCCAAAGAACGCTAATGGGTCCAGTTGCGAAGTGGTACATTGAGTTACCACAAGCTTCTTTTGATAACTTTACTACCTTAGCTACCACACTTATAACCCACTTCCAGTTACCCATACGATATGAAACTAGAACGGAACTATTAACCAACTTTCAACAGACTATTGCTACTCATATCTCTAATCATATTCATGAGTGGCGTCATCATCGTCTAATGGTTAAAACTTATGTTCCTGATCAAATTTTAGCTGAGTGGTTTATAAAATCCTTGTTGTCATCTATCACTGAGGATGTGGCGAAACGTGGAGTTGTCACTGAAGAGAAAGTAACTGCTCGTGCCCAATATTTGGACTTGATTTATACACAGTCTAGCATGCTCTATGACAAGATCTCGAATGCACCCCGACCAGTTTTTACTGTTCCTCCACCACCATCAAGTAAGGACTCTCATGTCAGTGACAGTGTGATTGGTTCTTTGAGCACACAAATGGCAGGTAGACCATCTAGTCAAACACTTGCCATTTCCAATCTAACTACAAATTCACCTGATAACACTCTTGCTTTCGTAATCAATGTCATGTCAGCCGACAAAGGCAAGAATGAAAAGCAACCAGGAAGCAAGAAGAAGGGGAAAAACAAGAAGAAACAAAATAATTCCCCTCAAGAGAAATCATCTAATTCCTCTCCTTCAGCTAGGAAACCTCGTTACCCGTGTTTGATCTGTAATGATGAGCATTTTACGTGAGATTGTCGTCACCACTCAGAAGTCTAAAAGCTTCTCAAGACTTATGGTACATCCAGGGTATTAACTAATCCTTTTCCAAAACTGGAGACAAATATGGTTGCTACAGACAATGCTTCCACTTCCCAAGTGCTTATGCTATCCGCCTCTAAGCCTAAAAATGAAGTTTTGGTGTCAACACGAAGTAAAGATTATGGAAATCAACCATCATCGTCAAATAACCAAGCTGATCAACCTCATCCTTCAACTTCGACTTCATCCGCCACCTATTGCACCGGAGTTAACAATAAAACCACCTAAGGGAGTTGTACATAAATCAACATTTAACCCTCGAGCTCGAGCTGCACAGAAATATAACATAGTAGAAGATTTGGCTCAGTCACCTTCTGCTATGTCGATGCTCGAGGTACTTCAAAATTGTCCCTCCCAAAAGAAGGCTTTGTTGTCAGCAATTGGTGGAATTGATCCAACTGATTCCAATATTGTGGTTTTCAACCATGTGGGTTATACGCCACAATTACCAGCACAATTAACATTCCTGATTCAAGTAAATGCCTTGAATAAACTTACTCACCCAACCATTATTGACAAGGGGGCATCTAATTGTATTATGTCTATGAATTGTTGGAAAACACTTGGCTCACCACCTTTATCACATTCACCAACAACGTTAAAATCTTTTGATGGTCATACATGTATGCCTTGTGGAATATTGAGTAATCTGCAAATTGAACTAGGAGGCAAAACAGTAACTATTGAAGTTGAGGTTGTTGACAAACCCCTTGACTATAAAATTTTACTAAGAATACCGTGGGTTTATGTTATGGCTGTTGTGGTTTCAACATACTTTCGTATGATTGCATTCCCTCATAAGGGCGGAATCATAGTTATCGACCAGCTCGGCTTCTTTGCCTCTAGTTCACAGGCTACTAGAAACATTTCGTTAGTACACGGACCCCCACTATCTCTTCAAAACATTGATGTAGGTCTCTTCAAGGATCCTTCCCTAATGGATACTTTTTCACTACCGTCACCATCAAACTTGGCGGAAGTGGCAAAAGTTGAGACTTGCAACATGATATCTTCCACTTCATTTGACTTAAGGAAGATTTCCAATAGTTTTGGAGTTGATAGTAATATTGAAATCATGCCGCTAAGCCCCATTGAGCTTGCATAGCAATCAATCTTTCTGGCTTGTGCGGCGAACCCAAATCCATCTTCACCAATTGTATGGGCAGATCGATCATTAGAATATGGTACTTCCTCCAATCCTTTTTCATGTATATTTTACACTGCTGAAGGAATCATCCAATCAATGATGACGAAAGAAGAACCATGGGAAGATTATCATCATCGTTCCCATCTTCCAGATCATATAGAAGATTTTTCAAATGAACTTAATCACCCTTTAGTTGTTGATTTTCTTTCGAATTTTGTTTTCATAGATACAGTAGATTCCGAGTGAAACCTATCAAATATTGAAGAAACAATTTATATCAATATTTCGACCAAACCTAAAGTTGTAGAAAACATTCATGTTGGCAAATCTTGTTCTCCATCAAAACTTGATATTTACCGTGCTCTCTTTCGTGAATTCTGAGATATATTTCCATGGTCATATGAGGAAATGCCAGGAATTGACTCTAGTATAGTTTAACATGAAATCAAAATGTATCCTGATGTCAAACTAGTGCAACAGAACCTTCGTCTTGTTCATCCAAAGAAGGTTGATGCCATTAAAACAAAAGTTGAAAAACTTTTGCATGTTGGTCTCATATACCCTGTTCCTCTTACTGATTGGGTTTCCAATATTATTCCTGTCATGAAGAAACAAGGAACAATACGAGTGTACGTCGATTATAGGGA
>APFE031169468.1:0-10341 GCA_000404065.3 Pinus taeda
TATGCCCAGTTTCCGTATATGCGCACATCTTCCGTATATGCCCAGTTTCCGTATATGCCCAGTTTCCGTATATGCGCACATCTTCCGTATATGCCTAGTTTCCGTATATGCGTACATCTTTCGTATATGCACAATTTTCGTATATGCACAGTTTCCGTATATGCGCATATACGGAGACACAAAAAGAAGGGGGCGGTGGGCGGAGTGGCTCGGATTGTAAATGGCATTGGACCAGAAGATGTACACCGTGGTTGTGGGAATGATGGTACCGGTTGGAAATATCGCAATTATCGGCATCGACAATAAGGTACCCACCATGCACCCATCTTTCCTATTTTGGTTTGATGTCTAAGGAATACCCATTTTCCACTTCTCCCATTGTTGGACCATCCTCCCCTCACACCTCACTTATTGTTTCATCTGACTCGGGCATTGTACATCTTGTTACGACTCCTCAGCCACCTGAAAATTCACATATATCCCCACACATTTCCCCACCCTCGATGTTGATGTTTTCGCCTCCCCCGCCCTCGACATCCTTGATGACCCCTGATTCTCATCCTTCTATGCTAAGAACTCTAGAGAATCCTCCACATCCTTCCAACTCAGTTACCCACGACTCCCCACCCTCCCCCTGGTCACTTATATCTTCCCCCAGAAACTCGGTGGACAGCGACATAGAATTCTTGCTTTCGAACCTAGCTCTTGACCTGAAAACCTTATCTATCCATCAGGAGCATCCTCATACCTCTTTGATTATAAGCCCCAACTCGTCTCTTAACATCATCATTCGATGCCGGGAGAAGCGAGGAAGAAGACATTTCCATGGGAGGCCCAAATTTAAGTCGATTTATTTTGTTGATTCTGCCTCCCTTATTGATATCCCTATTGGTAACTCTTTTGATCCTCGGGCCCTTAGAGCAATGCCACTCAGCGTCGATGCAATATGACTCTCTGCCTTACCCTCAATATGTGAAGACTGGGGAACTCGCAGAAATTCCTCTCCCTCAGAGATCTATTCTCTTCTATTAATCCCCATATCATCCTTCTACAAGAATCCATGATGATTGCTCATCTGACGTTAGAATAGTTTAGGAAAATTCTTCCGGATTGGAATATGGTGGTTGTAGACTCTCTGGGTCTTTCCAGGGGCCTAGCAACATTGTGGAATCTGCGATGGGTGACTCTCTAGGCTTATAGTTGTTTTGTTGGTATACTACTCTTTAGGAGACTCATGGGACTGGCTCGTCGTTTCTGCATCCTAAATCTATATGCTCCATATCGGGACAGGGAAAAATTTTGGGACAGATTGGAGTCATTCAACATCTTAAAAATTGGTTCCC
Source organism: Pinus taeda (assembly GCA_000404065.3). Taxonomy (NCBI): domain Eukaryota; kingdom Viridiplantae; phylum Streptophyta; class Pinopsida; order Pinales; family Pinaceae; genus Pinus; species Pinus taeda. The sequence continues at coordinate 1,344 of APFE031169468.1, forward strand.
TCATTGTGGCAATGGATTTTAATGCCACTATCACACTATATGAATGTTAGGGCTTAGTTCGAAGGATGGATCCACTTGCGGATTGACTCAAATCTATTTTCTGTGATAATAATTTGATGGACATTCGGCCACAAACAATTGTAACCACATGGCACAATGTCAAAGTTGGGTCACAACATATTACCAAGCAACTGGGTATATACTTGGTACATGAAGATTTGATGGAAAGAATAAGATTTCTACAACTGAAGGTTCTGAAAACATACATATCTGATCACCTGCCCATCACATTACTATGGAAGAGGGAAGAGATGTGTTTGGGCATGCCTTTCAAGTTCAATCGCATATGGCTCGAAGATGCAGATTTAATTCTCCGATTCAGGATTTTAGGATTCATAATAGGGATGCAGATTACCCTCCCATGCAGGGTATATATGGGAAGCTACATGCTTTAAAATTGATAGTGAGGAAATGGGAGCTCAAGAAAAAAAAGAACATGATTAAGGAGTTAGCTGACATCAAAAATGAGCTAGAAAAAATTGATAAGATCTTGGATGTTGGGAACCCTTTCCCAGATCTCATTAAGAACATCAAAGGGTTCTAAGAAAAGAAGCAAAAGATCCTCCACATATAAGAGGCCACATGGAGTTTAAAGAGGAGGGTGTTGTGGTTAAAATAGGGAGACAGGAATACTAAATCTTTCCACAGGTATGCAAATTATAGGAGGAATGTCAACACCATATGGAGTATTAAGGACTCAAGGGGCGACATGGTACATACTTTCTTAGAGATTCAGCAAGCGCTGATAACATTTTTTTAGGATGCCTACAAAGCAAGGGGGGGAGCATGTATAGAGGACCAGATTTGAGGATCAAAATCACATCCCATCATGTTCGATCCTGGAAAAAATGGGGAGTTATACAAGCCAGTAAATCTGGAGGAAGTACACTCGGTCCTAAAATATTTTACAGAAGATAAATGCCCCGGACTAGACGGATGGATAGTCGAATTCTTCTTACATTTTATTGATCTAATTAGTTTGGACTTAGTGTTGATGGTGGAAGAATCCAGGCTTGGAGAACACATTACTAGGGCCATTACTCCATGTTCATTGCACTTATACCAAAACATACTGAATTGGGGTCCTTCACAGACTACAAACCCATTTCACTTTGTAATCTGGTATACAAACTTATCTCTAAGATCATTGCACTTAGAATTAAGAATACTCTGTCCACCTACATTTCTCCGGAGCAATATGGTTTCTTACAGGACAGATTGATACATGATGCGGTTTCTACAGCACATGAATGCATGCATTCCATTCACACTAATAAAATGGAAGTTGTTGTCATGAAGGTGGATTTACAAAAAGCTTATGACAATGTAGACTAGAACTTCCTCTGCATCATTCTACCTAGGATTGGATTAGAGATGCAAAATGTTGAATGGATTATGGCATGCGTTACATCAGTTAAATATGCAATCATTATTAATGGATATCCCACAAATTTTTTTGGTGCTAGTAGGGGACTCCGACAAGGATGCTCACTGTCACCATTGCTATTTATTTTTATCATGGACTACCTTAGCCATAAAATCACAAATACCTATTTGGAGGACAATTTCCGTGGACTTGTTGTGGGTTGCGGCATTAGAGTCTCACATAGCTTTTTCATAGATGACATATTAGTTTTTGGAATGCTTTCCAAGGTGAAATGGGCTACATTACATCATATTTTCTATAAGTTTGGTAGAGCATCAAGACTCCTTATTAATAAGGACAAATCCTTGTTATTATTTGTGGAGGGACAAGAGGAGGACATTGAATATACTGCGAATCTATTTGGAGTGGAAACACAACCAACTTTCTCTGGTTTAAAATATTTAGGATTCAAGATTAAGCCAAATAAATACAAAGTCAATGAATGGTTGTGGATTGTTGACAGATTCCACAAAAGGACCTCTGCATGGGATCTTTTGATCAAATCCTTATGGCACGGTTTATTTGGTAACTATCTATGGGGAGACATCATCAGATCGAAATGTTTAGGGGGCATAAAAGTTGGACACTGGATGAGAGATGATCTAATTGGAAAACCAACATGATCCACCATCTGGATCAGTTTCAATAAGATTAAGTATTGGCTCTTGAAGCAAGCTTGTTGGATATTTGGATCAGGGAAGGAGATCATTATTGGAAGAGACCGTATCTTGGACACTGGGATTGACAGACATTACACTGAAGCTCTTATACATAGCCTAAATTCCAGAGGTTATTTTTACCTTACACAGACGATAAAAACTTGGAATGGAATCACACCAATATGGAAGAGGGCAGGCGAGATGGGATTGATAGGAGAATTTGTTGGGAGCTGGGAAAGTTTGATCAATGAACTGTGCAGATCAATAATTTTCAAAGTTGAGGAAGGCGATCAGATAGGTTGGGGCAGACGCTTACACCGGGGTACTATCTCTGTTGCAAGCACCTACATATACATCTGTTGTAGCGTACTCAACATACAAATTACATGTTGGTTTACCATTTTCTGGAAGTTCCAGGTCCCATACAATATTATACTCTACACATGGCTAGCATGGAAAAATAAGACATTGACTTGGGAAAATCTAAGGAAGAAAGGCATAAATGGACCAGGACAATGCGTCTTATGTAGATTAAAGGAGGAGAACAATTTGCACATCCTGTTGCTTTGCCCAATAGTTGTACAGGTATGGTCTAGGATATCTTGTTTATCCTCTTTCACACATATAACACATGATACTATTGAAGCTTGCTTGTTATGGTGGAGTCAGAGGCCCAAAAGAAAAATGGCAATCCCCCTAGTGATATTTTGAGAAATTTGGAAGGCAAGGAACTCCATTATTTTTTAAGGCAAAACACTCAATATTGATCGTATTATCAACAATATAGTATCCTGGTTGAGGCCTTTGTTGCAGACTAATACAGTGTATAATGGAGTCCCTCACAGAAAAACTACCTCGAATATATCCTTCCCAGCTAGGTATTTCGATGGTACAAAATAGGGTGGATCATGTGGATGTGGTGTGTGGATTTGCATCAACCAAAACCAACATTATAGAATCCATTGGTCTGGTGGCTATGGGACTAATACGAGAGCTGAAGCCATTGCACTCTGGGGATTATTATGGTTTGCCAGATACCTCGATATTCCTAGACTGCAGATCTATGGGGACTCACAAGCCATTATCAACCATGTGCTGGGAATTTTCACTATCTCCCATCCACATTTACAGCGTTGGCTTAGGAAAATTCAATATCTTAAAGGAAATTTCCAAAATATTACCTTCTAGCATATCCATCGAGATTTTAATATAATTTTTGATGACGTGTCTAAGTTGGTCATTTCAGATGCTACTGGAAACATGCATATCACACTGGGGTTTGATAACTACACCATGGATGTTGGCTCCATGCCACTCCCAGGATAATGTTCTCTGCTTATGTTCCTCACTTTGGTCAACGTCACCACCATTTTTTCTTTTGGCATTTGCTTTTCCATGTTTAACTTTGCTCATACTTTTGATACAAATTTGTGGTTATAATTTTTTTTTTTCATACACATTCAGATGGTTTTGATTACTTGTTTTGGCTGCGGCCTTGGAGGAACTTCAACTCTGTATGTTTTGGTTTATTTATTGCACATTGTAGCACACTACATCTCATATGACACCCTTACCCACATATGGTGGACTCCATTTTTCGTTTACATATATGACATGATGTACTAGTTTTTATGTTTTTAATATTAACCAACGTTTTTTTCTTACTCAAAAAAGAGAATAATGCAACATTTAAATAATGTAAAAATTATTACTCCAACTTAATAAATTTTTAATAACTTTTGTAAGGCCACTATAAAGAATAAATTTTTACACTACCAATTTTATGTAAAAAAAATTCATTCACCCATCCAAATAACTTGGTAATTTTGAGATATTTATTTTGAAATTTTAATTTAGAAAATAATAGTTTACAATAAATTTATTATTATATGACTTAAAAATAACAAATATCTTTATCAAAATATTTTTTACTTTTGATGTAAATGATTAATAGTGTTCTAAATCAAATTTGAAACTTAATCAATATTTTTTACTTTTATGCAGATGATTAATACAGTCTTCTTAATAGTATTAGAATCCCTTCATCAATACAAAGAAAACTTTTAAACATATATAAACCTTCACCCATACAAAAAAAACTTTTAAACATATATAATAGTATCAGAATCCCTTCATCAATGCAAAAGCCTAAAACCACCTCTATTACTTGACAATTTTGACTTTAATTCTTTCCCACCCAAACTCTAACCCATTGGAATTCAATAATTTTAATTTTTTCCCCATCCAAATAACCTTTCACTCAAGTCCAACACATTACTTTTCACCCAAGTCCAATACATTAGAATAGAAAATCTTCATCCTTTTAAAAGTTTTAAATATATATAATTATATAACAACCTCCCACACATTGGAATAGAAAATCTTAAACCTTTTAAAAGTTATATATAATTATATGACAACCTCCTGCTCCAGCACACACATACATTAGAATGGAGAATCTTCCACCTTTTAAAAGTTTTAAATAAATAAATATATTTATTTATATATAATTAAATGACAACCTCCTCCAACACATCAGAATGGAGAAAGTTTCAAAGTTTTAAATATATATAATCATGTGACAACCAGCTACCAATCACAGATCCCAGAGTGTAGAACGACCACTGTGAACTAACCAGAGTGTAAAACCACCACTGTGAACGAATAGATAAAAATTGATAACAAAATACAGACAGTGTGAAGTACATCTTCAAGTACATAGCAATGTACACATGAACCCAAATCAGATGGTAATAAATCACTAGCTAGACTAACTTTATTGACAAATCCGACGTTTAAGTGAATCGTAAAACTACGAATATTTTTATGGAGATTATTATAGGATTAGTGTCTTATAAAATCTCCTTCTTCTGGCGCGTAATTCATACCATTTTCATAGATCAGATATAGGAATGGAAACGGAAACTACATAATCATTTATGTAGCCATTTATAGGAAAACGAAGGGCTTTTGGAACAAATTGGCATAATCCATGAATTTCATAAACTATAAAAATTGATTCTGGATAGAGAGAAAAAAATAAAACAAACTGTAAATATAGAATTGAGGCTTCTGTGATCCATCATAGTTATAAGAAGAGCTTCGGCGTAAATCACATGAAAAAGACCTTTGTCGACGCATTTCGAACCAACTAGTGTGGTTCATTGTCAGGTCAACTTGTCCTGACGATGAACCACACTAGTTGGTTTGAAATGCGTGGACAAAGATCTTTTTCATGTGATTTACTCCGAAGCTCTTCTTATAAACTGCAAATACATACATATACATACATAAATAGATAAATAGATAAACTCAATATAGACTTCATAATTCTCGTATTAAACATATGTATTCCTGAATGCAAAGTCCCGCAGAAAGACGGAGAAACATCGTAATTACAACTATCCAGAGCTTTAAATATTCCAAGTCCATGTCCAGATTGTCAAGTCTCATATCCAGAGTCTAAGATTCCGATTCATCTACTTTTTATTAATATCAGATTTTATTATCGACAAAAATGGGGAATTATTACAATCTGCCTTCACAACATAAAGCCTTCACTTGTTGTGCTTGCCCTGGTTGTTACTGGCTACCACCAAAGGGTTTCTTCACAGCGTCCATGACACTCTGTGTAGCACCCTTAGCATTATCCCCCGCCTGCATTAACATCATCCAAATTCAATTATTTTCAATACATTCAAAATAAAATGGGACCTTCCAATTTAATGGTTAATCTTTTCAATGAGCTCTTAAAAAATCCAAGAATATAGCCTAATAGCCTAAGGGTTAGCTTAATTGATGTTAAAACATTTTGTTAATGGGGAGGTCACGGATCTATACTTTTGAAGTTAAGCTCATGAGATCTATAATCTTAAAGAGCTACTAATAACTCTAGAAAGTGATCTCTAGCGAAATAATTCTGTGGACGGTCACCTAATATAAACCGCATTGAAAAAAAATAAAACCCAACCATACAATATTAATTATGAACCACCTGTTGGAAGAAAGAGCCAGTTTGTTCTTTGCCTTCTTGGGCTTTTCCCATGATGGACTGACCCATTCCCTTGGTCGTTTCAGTCCCTTGAGAAGCCTTCTCTTGAGTCATATCCCTCATCTGACCACCCTTCTGTTGAGTAGCAGTGGCTGCATCAGAAGTCTTCTGTTGAGCAGTCCCCATCATCCCCTTGGCAAAACAAAATATAGAATACCAGCAATGACATCAATAACAGCAACACAAAGTTTTAAAAAATGCAGAGACTAAAGAGAATGAATGAGAGAGTTAAATCGTTACTTGAGTTGTTTTTTGAGCTTGTTCGGCCTTCTCCTGACCATATTGCTTGTATTGTTCCGCCATCGCTGAGAATAAGAGTGTGTAGATTGATCGATCTCTGCTTCAACGGTAATGCAGTGCTGTGATTGGTAGTGCTGCAATCGTGGGAACCAATGAAGGGGAGAGTCGTTATAAATATGAGGGAGGGTTCTCAAATCATTGTCTGCCATTAAAACTCTGTGAAGCTGCACAAATCCTCGAACAACATATGCGCAACTCATCGAAATGGTGATTGAGAAGCTTCGAATGTGGATGAGCGTTTAATTTTGGGCGCTTAAATTCAAATTTGAATTTGAATTCAAATGGGCTCGTTATTTGAATGCATTGATTACGCTGAACAGTGGAGCCTCCCGGAGTTGGAGTGATGGAGCTGCCGGAAAATGGTGAAGGCTGCAGTCTTTTCTCGGCCGAAGGACTCCCGTCGCGTTACATGTCAAATTCGTCTGCTATTAAATGAGTACGTTCGTCCTGAACCTCATTAAGTCCTAAACCGGAGGGAGGCTGCGGGGGGCTGCGGGCACTGTGAGACTCTGACAGAGATACTCTCTATAGCAAAGTTGCGGGCAGGGTTGTCGGGCTCTGTGAGACTCTGACAGAGATACCCTCTATAACATTAACTTTGCTATGTAGGTGGAAATAGATATTGCCCTACGCCATTCGTCGAAGCAGGAGATTTCGCTCGCAGTGATTCGCTGGAATTAGTGCGCAATTTCAACATGTTGTGATGGACGGTGACAGTCGTGGTTGACAACACATTCGGATATGATAGAATCAAGGTTGCTGCACCCCAACTCTTTCTCGCAATCTTTAATGCTGCCGAACGTGGGATGTGAAATCGCATCCGGGCCAGATCTGTTGAGAAGAGTATGCTCGTCTGCCATCAGTTGTATCGGGAAGCCGGTGAATCGGTCATCGAACCTTGCCCCGTCATCCTATTTGTTGCGTTTCAGGGATTTCGGTGGACCTTTTTTGGTAAAATTTGAGCCAGATTCGCTGTTATTGAGTTCCGGTCTGTGCTGTTTTTTCAATGATTATCTTCAGTTCATTTTAACATTTGGTCTAGATGCTGGAATGGACGCCATTAGAGATATTGGACTTCATTTGAGCCACAGTTCTGTCTTGATTGGAAAGCATGGGAGTATATTGATGGAGGTTAAGTTCTACTGGGGATACAAGAGACCATACTATTCGACGGTAGTTCGATGCTTTTGTCTATAATACTCCATTTTACAGGCGTGTGGTTCCAACAGTCAGCTATGTCATGCCAATTAATTTCCCCAAAGCACAAGAGGGCCGACGGAAAAAGGAAGTAACAGAGTCGATCCATAAAGCATTTATCTATGACACTTCTGCTGCACAGGAAACACTTCTTGAGGGCCGAGTTTGGAATGAGCGATGACAATCTGGAAAAAGAATTGTTTGAAGATCTGATCAAGTTGAAAGAATTGATGATTTCGGTGCCATGTAGCAGATCTGTCATTGAACGGGCTCGTGGAAACAAAATAATGGCTAGAGATTTATTTGACTCGGAATTATCCGAGTGGCCATTTATATATCACTTCCACTGCGTCAGTTGCTACACTAGGCCAATGACAACGGGCCTGTTTTTCTAGGGAGATATGTGGAGGTGATGATCATGGCGTTTAGATGTTGATTTGCTTGCATATTATATTAGGCACTAATATATTTGTGAGTTTGATATTTAGTGGTGTGCATGGTTGTTATTATTTTATTTATAAAATTATTTGGTATACCAAAATAAAATGATGAAGAACTATAAAACATGGTCAATTATTCAAAAGATTAATGTGACTTATCTTGTGCTCCAGCATTAGTCACAGGGAGTTTTTAATAAGGTTAAGTTAGTGTGATCCGTCTTTGTGAGTGTAAGTACATATTATTTTACAAGGCCAAGTTGTAGAATTGTTTGCTGAAGACATTTTGTATTTAGAATGTTATCCTAGGTCACTGATGAAGACTACGAAGGGCCACATATTCAATAGATGGTGGCAACTCCATAGGATGCTTCAGTACTAACACTGACCCATTGCGCTCTGGGAGGTTGAGAAGCGTCAATTTTGCAAAGCACGTCAACAATGGTCTGAAGTGGTTATGTCTTAACTAGATCAAGTGGGAAGCTCAAAAGTATGGTGAAGAAAAGAGCAGAAACCGTGAGATTTCAGAGCCGATATGAGTGCTAGTGATGACCATATCTGAGAAAGATTTATTTATTGTTGTAATGTGTTGTTTTTATATTTTCTACATGTAAGCATTAAGGGAGGCTGTTGGAACTAATGCTTCCATGTCATGTGTGTCATGTGTATTACAGGTTGTAGTGAGTATTTCGAGATATTATTCTAGATGTGATTGTTTCCGATGTGTATGAGTTGTTGTTGTGTCATGTCGCAATCGTAGATCCACTTTCTTAGGATCTAGATCTCTGGAAGTCAGTGATTTGTTGTGTGCACAATAAATTTCTCATCTTTCTCATATTTTTAACAAAATCAACCCACAATTGACAAA
>APFE031169472.1:0-21414 GCA_000404065.3 Pinus taeda
TATGGTGATTCAACTTCCTCACTTGAATCTCTTTCAACTTTTTCAACATCATTATCAATCATTGGTTCGTTTTCTTTTTCACTTTTCCTTTAAAAACATTTTCAATATCATCATCAATGGTATGAGGAATATCTTTCTTTGTTTACATTGCAAAATATTTTTCAAATTACTTCATCAAATAAAAATTAAATTTCACAATACACTAGTTAAATGTTATATATCATTTGTAATATTTACATTTAACGCTTCAACTTCAAGTTGATGTTGATTTTCCCTTTCAATATTTGTGCAAAATTCCTTCTTTCTTTTGTAATTTTTTCTCTCGTATTGTCTACGAGCCTCAATATCTCATGATCGATCATATTTTCTTTTACAATTTATTTGACATTCCATGATAATTCAATCTATGTAAATTTTTAAAATCTAACCCAAAAAATTCAACTTAAAAATCCTACAAACTAAATTCACTTCCAAAATTTAGACCAAAAATCTCACTTTAAAAATTCAGCACAAAAGAGTTACTTAAAAAAAAACTCAATTTAAAAATTCAGCCAAAAAAAATTACTTTAAAGAAATCTCACTTTAAAAGTTCAACACAAAAAAACCACTTTAAAAATTAAGCCAAATAGACTTACTTTAAAAATTAAGCCCAAAAGACCTAGCTTAAAAATGAAGCTGAAAATATCAATTTAAAAATTCATCCCTAAAGACTTTAAAAATGAAGCTAAAAAATCTCAATTAAAAAATTCAACCGAAAATACTTTAAAACTTAAGCTAAGAAATCTCACTTAAAAAATTCAGCCAAAAAGGCTTACCTTAAATATTGAACTAAAAAATGTCATTTAAAAAATTCAGCCCAAAAGACTTATTTTAAAAATTAAATCCAAATAATTTCCTTCAAAAGATTCAGCCCAAAGATTCAGCTAAAACGTTCAATCCAAATGAGGAGAGAGTGTGAAAATAATATTTCAGATCCATTTACTTGTATCATTCACATGAAATTCTTTTTTTGGAAGGTTCCATCATTTCATTTTTGCGGTCAACGAAAAATATCGACACATTTTTGTCTGAACTTTTAAAGATAATTCGACTAAATTTTTAAAGTAATTTGGCTGAATTATTTTTCTACTTATTTTAACAGGTGTCGACGATAAACACAAGTTTGACCGAATGTACTTTTAATTCAGTGAAAGTTTTTTAACCTGCAACTCTATAACAACTCAGTTTTGGTTACCTTTTTCCAACATCAAAATGCTTAAACTCCATCAAATTTGGTGAATTTACTGTCCGAACCAATAACATCATTTGCAGCATTGAATCTACTTTTAGTATATATAAATTTTATGAAATTTTGTAGAATTTTTCTAATATTAATTAATTTTCTAAACAATTGTGTGCAAAAAAAATTTAAAGGTGATTATGATTCAGTGAAATCAAAAATTTGTATCTTCTAAAATACCCTATAAAAAAATATGAGAAATTTATGGTTTATTACATTGGTCCATCTTTTGTACTAGGTAGCTTTTAGATTTTGAGCTTATAGCTAATATGTTGAGAAATTTGACGTTGAACTAAACATCTTCAAAATCTGCAGTTTTTTCACATTGGTTACATTCTAAAAATCCTAGTAATTATGATGTGCATCAGTTGGTTTCATAAATATAACAATATCAAACTAGACTTTGTGTGGATTGTTGTAACACAATTTTTTTCAAAAACACCAATTTAATAAAGAATACACTACTTCCCAGAAACGTGACGTGTTATGAATTCCTTGATTTTTAAAGAACATACAGTCAAACAATTTGTAAGTTGACATATCAAATTTGAATAAAATATTTCAAAAAAAAATAATAAAAGAAAATAAAATTTCTGACAAAATTTCCTTTATTATAAAATTAATATATAAATAGAAAAATTGTTTTGGCTTGTTGAAAGTTGAAGAACTTCTAAAAATGATATCTTTTTCTCAAAAAAAGCAAAAAATGTAACCCAACTTCACATTTTCGCCCTTCAATGGTACATTCTAGGAAGAAGATTATGTGGACCAACCTACTCATTTTTAATTTCTAGTACAGGAGCTACAACATCTCTGATTATAGTACTGATTTTCTTTTAATGGTTGTTCATCACATTAGTATTATTCCATGTTTGGTTTTCTACTATCATTATATTGTATTATAATTTTGATGATTAGCTAATACAACGTGTTTATATTCATATCTTTTCCCTTTATTCTCTCCTTACAATACCACAATAATAAGTTACAAACATATAAAAAAGATCATATAAAAGTAGGAAATGGATTATATCATCAAATACCATGAGGCATTCCCCAGATGCAGGTGAAAACCCGCGGTAGTTATGAGATGGGTCGGGTAAGTAGCGTGAGCCACCTGCCTGCCATGCGCCCCTACGTCGTGTCCACATGGGAGGGAGTTAAACGTCGACGACATTGGTACATTAGCATATGCATCCAGCATAAGAACATTTATGCTCCACCCACCATCAACTGCAACACAGAACTCGGACCTTCGGCTCTTATGGAGGCCACAGTAAATGCGGGTGGGCTTCGAGGTAGAGGAATTTGTATTAGTAAAGGTAGAAGCAAGGTAATTGCCATGATAATTTGGGTTTGGGTAGAGGTCTCACTGATGCTGAGGAGCTGGAAGCTGGGTCTGAACTCTCAGGCCACCTCTGCTCCCCTGGATTCCTGGACTGTTCCTGGTCTCTGTCTCTTTGTTGGGCTCATCTTCGTCTCTTCGATCCCTCCTCATTCTGCTGCTTACCATCCTCTACCATCTATTCACTTTCCTTGTCGCGCTAGCTCCACCTTGGTTGTGCACTCCCCTGCAACCATGGTTCGCCAACAAATGCTTAGATGGCGCGACTCGTCCCGAGGCGAGACTTCTCGCCCTTCAGCTGCAGAGAACACATCCCCCCATTGCCATTTCCACTGTCACTGCCCGTTTACGGCACTCAGGTCAAGCCAATTCTTACCAACTCATCCTTCGGGGAACTCCTCCTCTCCATCCTTCGGTTCAACGGTTTTCACCTTCAATGCCTCCCTGAACCGCCCAAGAATCAATGCACATGTCTCTGTGCTCTTCATTGAGGAAGCCCAGGAAGAGGGCAAGTCTAGCGCACAGAGGGATAATTCTCCACCTGCTGAACCTAGGAGAGCCATAGAAATTCCCTCTGCGATTCCAGCGATGAATTTGGGTGATCCTGTTAGCCAAAGGGCAGAGGCTAGAAAAGAACCTGTCATGGATGTTGTAGAGGAGGTTCCAAAGCAGGAAGTGAAGGAGTATGGCTGGTGTCGAATCGTGGAGGAGGTACCGGAGGACTAGTTGTGTCTGTGCTCCAGGTTACATGGCTTGTTCTCGTAAATTTTGGTCAATTTGTCTATGTGTCAACATGTCCAAGTGTCAATGTGTCTTATTGTTAATGGGTATAGGTGTCATGGCGCTGGTGTTCAGAAGGTTCTCGTGCCCTGGCGTTGGTATTCGTTGTTTTTGGGACTCCCCTGCGAGGGAACTTTTTGGTCGACGCTTGGTGTCCAGGTCGACGCTCGGCATCGAGGTCGACGCTTAGTGTCCAGGTCGACGCTTTATGTCTAAGTCGAGGTCTAAGGGTCACTGTGTCCAGGTCGAAGCACTGTGTTTTTTGGATCTCCCCTGCGAGGGAATTTTTGGGTAGATGAATGCCTGCTGGTCCTAACCTGAGCATGTTGCTGCTAAGTGCTGCAAAAATCTCCAGGTAGCTAGGTTTTTGACAGCAAGAATGTAATTGTATCTTGTTTCTGTACATAATAGATTAATTTTACCGAGAAAACAAAAACTACCATGAAGCATACATATGAAAGGGTGTATACTGCCATATACTATACTCCATTTCTCTAGTATTACTATACACAAACGAATAACGGTTATGTTCCTTACTCGTGACGTTGTGGTGTGGTATTCAACCAATTTCTAAAGGTGATAACTTCAATGTTGTTATGTTTATAATGCACAATTGCTTCGAGTCATATCGCAATCCCTAAACTTTTTCTTTAATTATACATTATGGTCAGACATTATCGACACCTTTTCTCGACTCCCTATATCTCATAAATGAACTCCATGTTCCAAATTTCTTTGAAACTTCACCCACTAATACCCTTCCGCCGCATCTTTCTTTATCACATGATCTTCACGTCATCAGTACCACACACGTAGATGACAAGAATGAAATGATTTCCATCCAGAGTTAAGATTTAATTTTGGGAAAACCTAACACGTATAACCCTAAGCCTTCAACACATTCTCTTCCTTGGCGATCACTATCTGGAGTTGTTGTCACATTGTTGTTATACATACATAACATCTAGGTTTTTATTCACACAGAAAGTCGAGAGGAAGAGAGAGTGGCTAGCATTTACAACAGAATTCCTTGCATCTGATCTTCATTTGTTTTCCTTTTGAAATTTGATTTACTTTTCGCATAGGTGCCCCGGTGTGGTTAACTAACTTTGTTCTTGGATGATGTTGTGTTCCAGATTTTCAAAGCCGCTTGCTTAATATTGTCCTAAATATATGGAACGTTTTGTTCCAAATTGGTTTGAGGCTAAATGTGGGATTACGTTGTGCCTCCAAGAATGTCTCACGACTAATCCAGTCCTTAATCAACTGAATGAGTCTCTTTTCTTTTATCCCAAAGTGCATAGAGAGTCCTAGACTCCATTTTCCAATACATAGAAGTAAAGGTAAAGTGGAATTTCATGTATATATATATATTTGGGTGAAATATGAACTTAGTTTGTTTACTTCTTGTCCATGGTTAAATCCTTTATTCTTCTTCTTCCCTGTACTCGACCGCACTTTTCAAGCTGACGGTTTAACTTTCTACACTACCCACTGAAGGAGCATGGTTTGTCTTATTGAATATGTTTTACTATCTCATGTAAGAGGCTTAACCATGGTGGTATTAGAGTTATTTCATTTTTATTTTATTTGTAATATATTTACAATAATTCTTCTTTCCCCGCACATAGGTTAAACACGTTGGTTATATACTATTATTGTTACTTAGTTTTAACTACGCAAATGTTCATTAGTACAGCCATCTCAGTCAGATATGGAAATAGATGTTCCGATTCCACCATCATGGTAGTTATACTAGTTACGCCTTCCCAACATTCCCAAGTTGGTTTCTTTCATTTCCATTGTTTAAATAACTTAATTTGAAAGGTATGGGTGTTTAATGTCAGTAACCAATCCTCAACATGCACAACCAATACATTCATTTATGATGTTATTTAATATCATTTAAGATCATTCTTGAATTCATTAAAGACAAGGGTTATCTTTTAATAATTTATCATTAGTTCATAAACCATAGATAATATTTTGTTATGATTCTATATTTCTGCATTGGTCGACTTATCCTTTTCTCTCTATTATTCCTTGATATTTTCAAATATGACATATCCCTTTTACTCTGCAACATTCTCTTATATTAGAATTGATGATTTACAGTTGGGTGTATAGGAGAATTTTTATCTGGTTTTGAGGTTTTCGCCTAACTGGCAGTAGTCCAATGATTTAATAGGTTGCTACAAAAGCTAGATACTCAACCCCTCTGTTAGGTACTCCCTCCTATTTTTCCTCGCCCTTTTTTCTAGTCCAACGATTTAATAGGTTGCTACAAAATCTAGATGCTCAACCCCTAGGTACTCCCTCCTATTTTTCCTCGCCCTTTTTCCTATTCATTTAACGATGAGTCTCTATTTTGTCATTTTTGCTATGGGTGTTGAAACAACATAATAAACGAATTATTTATCTTATTCAGCCATATAAATATATGCTCCTTCACTGCAAGGTTTCCCCTTTTTTTAGGTTTGTTTGACATTTTACTCCATGGTTGGGTTATAGAACTTCCTTTGATGGGGTCTAGAACTAGTTTAACTGGTACTACCATATGACTAGAATTATAATTATGTTCTATTTACAACATTCCCCTAGTACACTTTGTCAAATGATGATTCTAGTTATGAATTTAAGAGTTTTCCCCGTTGAGGGTTTGGTTTGCTTTCTCATGTAACATTGAACATATTATTATTGTTGGTTATATATCCTCTTTCATAAAATTAATTCTATTGACAGTTCTGGATAACGAGATGCTAATTTGGGAGATACTATTTTGGTGTAGACTTTGAAAAGTGTAGTAAGTTGTGTTTTCTGTGTTTGATTGTTTTTTCTATTTGTTCAAATATTAATGTGTCGAATTTTATCTCATGATTAGCATAAAATAATTTAACTCGATGACTACTATACGTTCCTTTATTGACACTAAAAGTTGTATCTATTTATCTTCTATTGTTACTTTGATTACCCTCCTGCACATTGACAGTGTTCTAGTGTAGCATGTGCAACGTGTCATTGTCTACCCCTAACTAACAATTTTGTGAAGTATTACCTACTATTTAAGGAGTTAATTCACCTTAAAATTTTAAATCCTTTCCTCTCAGCCCACTCTTGTCTGAACTATAGTTCTATAGTATCAATTGACCATTACCTAAAATTGACACTTGCATCCTGTCCGTAAAAGGTGGTTAGTGTCTTATCTTTTCCCACCTTTAATTTTCGGACATGCTAGTGCCTATTTGATAAAATTCACTTAAAGTATTTGACACATTAAATGGAAATATTCCTTCTTGGGTTTCATTATCTACTTTATTTACCTTCTATAACCACGTAACTTACTCATTTTATCATATTCCAATTCTGTGGAGTTAAACATCACTGCAGTAAACACTAAAAGTATATATCGGTTCCAATAAATTAATTCCCATAGTTACATTCTTTTATGTATGCTTCAGACCCACTACATTAGAATATTATCTAAATATATATATGTATCTACATTAGAATATTATCTAAATATATATATGTATATGTATTTGAGGTACTCTGACCAAATTTCTGATAGTTATATCTGTATATGAATGGCATGTTGTATATCTCTGCACGACATGTAGACTCTAATAATTTCTATAATACAATCATGACTCACTCTTCCTTTCAGCTATGTGACTTATTTACTTCTTCATTTGAATACCATATCCATCACTTGATCTACTATAACTTCAAACTTCTACAAGTCTCGAAAGAAAATTTAAAGATCAAAATTTACAAATTCTTTACCGTATTCCCACAATTATATACTACAATGGATAAATTAATATTAAGAAGAGGTTTAAGTAATTCATCAATAATATACTAATTCAAATATAAACATATACATCATAGACATTTTCACCTGTTAAAAATTCACTTGGGAATAAACTATTGGTTTCACCACCCAACCATGATATACTGTTAAAAATTCACTTGGGAATAAACTATTGGATTCACCACCCAACCATGAACTGAGTTCCTCCAGTTCACCCCTGAGGTGAGATAAGCATGCCAGAGAATCAAATCCACTAGTTGATCCCTTGAATACATATTTAATACCTTTATTTAATGATAAAGTTTCCTTTAGCTAGATCGCTCTTTTGTGGACCGTCTATCCACTTTCCCAGGATTTTCCATAAAATCTCACGTTTCTCTCTTGTGATGCTTTTATGCTTTATCCAATTTTAGCATCTTTCTCGAGCTAAGCAACTTAACGGATTTTTCTCTCCCATCCATTAAGTTTATCTAGAATTTCATCTAGAATTCTTATCATGAAAGAGTATTCCAATTCCATTTTGATAATGAGATATTTGTTTATACTTCTTTGGAAAGAATCTCATTTTCTAGGTATCTTATTCCCAGTACTTGCATTCCATTAATTTAATAAAATTTTAATTTACATAAGTATTATGATATTTTTCATGGATTTTTTTCCATTCTATCTATCATAATTCAATTTAGACAAGGCAATATTACAATAATGGTAGGTTATTATAAGTGCATAAGGTGTACATGTTGAAGAAAGCTTTGTTTGGCATGAAAAAAGCTACCCGAGCTTGGTATAGTCACATTGATATTTATCTCATCAAAAGTGGTTTTTGCAGAAGAAACCATGAGCCAAATTTGTATACCAAAACTCATGAAGGTAAAATTCTCATTGTTTTCCTCTATGTTGATTATATGCTTTATACAGGCAATATGATGTTAGAAAAATTCAAAGCAACAATGCAAACATAGTTTGATATGATTAATTTACGGCCCATGAAATATTTCTTAGGCATTGAAATTGAGTAACATACTAATGGAATTTTTGTTTGTCAAGAAAAAATGCCATTGACATCCTCTAAAAGTTTAGAATGACCAATTGCAAACCAATTGATACTCCAACTTATCTAGGCACCAAGCTACACAAACAAGATGTACCACCGCCAATCGATTCCACATCGTATAAATTTCTACTAGGTAGTCCATTGTATCTCACTTCAACTAAACCTGATATCTTGTTTGTAGCTAGTTTTGTCTCCAATTTTATGCAACCACCAAAGATTTCTCATTGGAGGGTCACGAAAACAATCTTAAGATCTGTTCGAAGAATAGTTGACTATGGTTTGTTCTACACACATTCAGAAAGTTGCTCACTTCCCTGTTATATAGGCAACAATTATGGACGTAATTTAGTTGATCAAAAAAGTGCCGCAGTGTATGTTTTTCACTTTCGAACCAATATGATCTCATGGGCATCCAGGAAACAACCAATCATTTCAATATCATCTGCAAATGCATAGTATGTAGCTACCACTTCAACAACTTAAGCATTGTGGCCAAGAAAACTATTGAAGGATGTTTCAAATGTCCAAAAGGGGCCAACTCCTATTTACTGTGATAACAATTTTCGAATTTCTTTAGAAAAAAAATGACCTCTTTAATAAAAATATCAACCACATTCACACATGTTTTCATTCCATTCATGAGATTCTCAATGATGGATATATGTTAGCTACTTTTTATGGTTCAAGAGATCAAATTGAAAATATTTTCACAAAACCATTGGGGAAAAAATGTATTTTAATTTGAAATAGAGAAATTAGGCATTGTATGTCCCAATACTTGTAACAATTGAGATTATGAGGGGGTGTGGAGATAATTAATATCACTATCTACTAGGTGTCATGTCTGGTTTTGTTTCACTTGAGTTTGATTGAGTCTAGTTGGAACATTCTCAAGTCATTTATTGTTGTTTGTTTCCTAGTATCCTATATAGTTTTATTTAACTAATTTTTAAATGATGAGAAGAATTGTTCGCTTCATTCTTGATTTGTGTTAATTCTCTATGTATTTTTTCCTCTAAATTCTTTCTGATGGACAACAAGTAGAAGTCATGACGAGAGGAGGAAGAGTGTAGGTTTGTCAATATGGGAGAAGAGTGTCAATTGATGGAGACATGAGACATGCATATGAAATTTTTTTTCCCATCTATTTTGTATAGCCATTCTTGTTTGTGTTGCACTCATTTTTGTTTTAATACATTTTACCTTTTATATTTATTTTCGTTTATCTCTTTGGGTTTTTCATCCTAGATTTAAGTTCATTTCTCTATGAGATTTGGTTTACTAAGACGAAAGAGGAGTGTGTGCAAAGAAAAAAAATAAGATGTCAATAAATGGTATAGCTATCGGGTTTCATGCATGGGTGATGAGAAACAAGTGGGAGGAGTTTGGTATTTGGAGTTCATTTGTTTTTTTTATATAAATATTTCCTTAAAATAAAAGTGAATTTTATTTTTTAAATCATTCTAATAATACAGATGCCCAGATTTTGTTGGGAAGGCAAAGCATGCAGGAAAATAGATGAAAATGAGAGGAATCTAGCCTTTCCTATAAGTAAATGCTATGTTTTCCTGCTTTCTCTCTTCAAAAGTATTTCATATAAATTTCCATGGTCATGGATTTTTATTTCATCAAGAAAAAATTGATTTAAATTTTTAGATCATAGATTCTTAGTTTTGTACAGTTGTTAGAGTTGAAATCAATTTGAACCTAAATTGATAATTATTTATGAAAATTTTAGTGAATAATTTAAGCATTCAGATGGATCCATGAATTTCATTTTCCTTCACTTTATGTCATAGGTATAGTTTCCCTTTTTTATGTTTTATTCTATATATACTTTTCCTGTAGTTCTCTAATAGTTAGCGTTTTGCCTCTTTTTCCTATCCCTTATGTACGATTTGAAAAAGTTAACGCACGTGTGTATGCTTAACAACCCTATTTGTTAATGCAATTTTTTTTTTTAGTTTATAGTATTGTGAGGGTAATAAGATGATCGATTAATAAATTCCTATCCGCATATATCAACCACACTTATTAATGTGGTTATGTTAGTTCTTAGGAAGAACCGTGATACTATCACCACAAAACTATGAGTAAAAAACCACATATCGTAATATTTGACTACCACATATTTGAATATCTGAATGTGAGTGATTATTACATATTGTACTCACCTTTACTATATCACTAGTTATCAAATTTGATATTACCAAAAGTTCTAAATACCAAGTCCTACTAACTGTACAATATGTAAGAAACCACATATTGTAATATTTGACTACCACATATTTCAATATCTAAATGTGAGTGATTATCACATATTTGAATATTTGAAGTTGTACTCACCTTTACTATATCACTGGACAAATTTGATATTACCAAAAGTTGTAAATAAGAAGTCCTACTAGTTGTAAAATATTTGATATTTAGTAGATAAATGTTTTCACTTATTTCCTCTATTTTAAAAAGAGTTCTATATTATCTAGGCTATATAAGTTTGATTCTAGTTTTTATTATCAAAAAATCTAATTTTTAAATATTTTATAACATTTCATATTAACATTTTCAAAACCTTGTTTATGTATTTTCAAAATCTAGTTTCCATTTTTAAATTCCAATTTTGTATTTTGAAATACGATTTACACATTCAAAATCAGGTTGTACTCACCTTTACTATATCACTAAGTTGTCAAATTTGATATTACGAAAAATTATAAATAGCAAACCCAACTAATTGTAAAATATTTCATATTTAGTAAATAAATATTTTTACTAATTTCCATCATTTTGAAAAGAGTTCTACATTATCTAGAATATATAAATTTGATTCTATTTTTTTAATATCAAATAATCTAATTTTAAAATATTTGGTAAGATTTCATATTAACATTTTAAAAACCTTCTTATATGTTCTCAAAATTTCAATTTGCATTTTTAAATTCTAATTTTGTATTTTGAAATATGCATTTACATATTCAAATTCTAATCCGTGATAACCAAAACCAAATTTTATACTTCAAATATACTGAATTCATGATCTGAATTTTACTTATTGGCGCGCTTTTTCTAATATTAAAATGGAATATATACTTCATTCATCATTTGAATTTTACTTCTCTGCTCTAAAAACAAATTTTAAAGGTGAATACTAAAATTTTATATTAGAATAAGACGTAAAAGTGAATACTAAAATTTTATATTAGAATAAAACGTTGGGATTAATTAAAATTTATTAATATTTTTTAAACTTATTAATATAATATCATGAAATACAATTCCTTACAAATGTATATGAAGTTCCTGACATTTAAGAAAATGGTAAAAACCCACCGTTTAAATTTCCATCCATTAGTAATCGACTAGATAAAAATTGTTTAAGGCCTTGTTATAATATCAATGGTTAGTTCTACGAAAACCCACAATTTAAATTTCCATCCATTAGTAATTCACTGGATATAAATTGTTTAAGACCTTGTTACAATATCAATGGATGGTGCTACAATTGAGTAGTCGCTCTTTTCATAATCTTACAAAATTGGTTTGTGTGGGGAAAACTCACTATGTCATTTAGTATTATTGGGTATTGGTATGGCATTAATATATTTGAAATATGCATATTTATAAGTTTGGAGTATTTGAAAGCTTATAATGTACAAGGGAATTATTAATGGGTTGAATAATTTTATGGAAATGTAAAATGAAAAGAATGATGAATGCATAGAAAGTGATAGTACATATGTTTTTTTAATTTATGACTTTTACAATATACATTTAATCTTAGTCACTACTTTCTTGTTTTAAATACCTTTTTTTATCACAAGGGGTTTCTCTAGTATGAATCTTAAGTATGCATTTTACATGTCAAACATTTTCATGTTTTATTATAAATTTAATGATAATGTCTCGTCCAATTTCATTACCTTCTATAAGTATCTCAATAATCATAGCATATCAATTATTGCCCACTTATGATATACTCTTCATAAATCTCCATAAACTCATCCAAAACCCCAACCCCATCATCTGGGGCAATAACTTATTTTCTATAATTTATCTCAATAATCATAACATACCAATTCTTACCCGCCTATAATATACTTTTCATAAATTTCCATAGACTTATCCAAAACCCTATCAATAACTTACTTTCTATAATTATCTCAATAATCATAACATACTAATTCTTAGCCATCTATAATGTACTCTTTCATAAATCTCCATAGACTCATCCAAGATCCATCATGTATGGCAATAATGCCAAAACCTTTTAAACGTTCATATTATTGATATAAGCCACAACCATCATGATCATCATTTAAAACTAAGAATTTAGTCATTTTGCACGTGGATAGATGTTCATTAATAGCCATTTTGTAGGTATGGAACAATTTCACTATAAATAATATATTGTTACTTATACATCCTTACAATGAACACAACTCCACTCACTCTTTTAACATGTTTAAATAAATATTGCCATAAATATAAATCCATTTATTATTTTACCTATAATATTTATTTTATATGTTACATTTTAGTAATAACTAATTACAAACAAATTTATACTAGTCCATCCAAAAGTTTCCTATAAGTACAACCATCCTTGAGTGTTATCTTAAAATTTTGATAAATATAAAATTTATTTTTAAGTTACATTAACAACCTTTTATTCTAATTATATATTTGATAAAAATGCATTAAGTTAACTCGACATGCAACATGGTCGGCTATACAAACCATCACGAACCTAAACCAATTCGAACACTATTTAGCCACATGCAATTTTGAAATTAATGTTCTCATCATTTCATATTAAAGATACCAAATACGACGACTTTTATCCATAGAAGGGTGTAGGTAGATTCGACAGTGCGGGAGATTCTTCTATGTTCGAATTAGTTTATCATTTCGGAACAATGGAAGAAGAAAATGGAAACATTGATACACATCCCGGTAACGAATATGTGAGACGACTGGTTGTCGATGTTATGAGAATTGTGGAAGCTGAAGGTCAGATGAATGACAATATTATTCCTCCTGCTCTGCAAAGTGCTACAGTGGGTACAACAATCCAAATGCCGAGAATGGAAGTTAACCACTTGGTGTCGACTGTGACGTTTACTAATAATGTTTTATACGACAATAATCATCATCTCAGAATTGAGAGTTTATCAGAGAATGTTGATATAACTGAATTAGATGATCAATGGCGTGGAGAGAACGTTTATCGTTTCAGAATAAATGAAAGTGGATACGACCAGAGTGAATATTATGTAACAACATTCACATTTCCAGAAAATACTATTGTTTTTCGATCCGTACGAGATTATCGCCAAGCCAACCGAGAACCGGATTTGTTGAGAGGCCAAATTATATGGAATTCCAGATTCACATGGCGTCAGATAAAACAACATCTGGAGGACAATACTTATAATTTCGATTTCAAAGATGAAGTTATCATCATTGGTCGGATTAACATTACACAGGGTGGATTTATTAGTAATCGCACAGAGGAAGCAGTAAGTGATAGTCTTCGTGCAGCTGTGGATGGGTTGCCATTAGCTATGATTAGCGAAGATAGTGAAAGCAGTGATGGAACGATGTGCGCAATTTGTCATGAAACATTTTCCAACGAAGAGCCTGCAAAACAGTTGCCATGTAAACACTTTTACCATTCGAGGTGTATTATATCATGGTTTCGTCAAAAAAATTCATGTCCAATCTGCCGAGATGAGACTGGGTTCGTGTGAATTAAAGATTCACATATAGTTTAGTTTCGATTTTTGGATAAAATTTTCGCTTTTATTTGAACATTTCTATCTACATGACTATGGTCTGGATTATAGCTTTTTATCGAAGGATACAAGGTTTCAAACTGTTTTTGATTGGTTTTAAACTCAATAACTGAAAAGTCCTTATATTTTATTTATTCCAACATAAGTAGTCAAATTCAGACTATTTTCTTAATATAGAAATACTAAGAACAATAAAAATAAATAAAACTAGCACAATGACTTAATGTGTTTCATGTAAATAAATACACATAATTTTATTTTCAAAGATATAAACCACTAAAACAAAAATATAAATATTTTTTCCTATTGAAATAATAATATATTTTACGCCTATATGTATAAATATGTTCGATATATATGTTTAAAAAAGGAAAATATTTATATTAAAAATTCTTTAAATCTTATTAATATTGGAAATATATATTCAATAACAGTTCATGTTCCTTATTTGTTGTTATATAGAATTTAATTTGAATAGAATAATATTATTCAAACTTCATGGTGATGAATTTTTTTTTATAATTCATAATGCAGATTCCTTTAATGTTGAGATTAGATTTTATTATATTTTATTTGAATTATAACTTATCTATATGGGTAACTCATTTACAAGACCATATTGTTAATTCTTTTGAAACCATAATCGAACATTTTCCTTATCTTTATTAAATTGTAACCTTATCAATTATCCATATTGAAGGTTTTTCAAGAAAGCATCAACTTCCCTAAACTGTAATTATGAATGCAAAATGTTGAATGTCCATATGAAGCTTATATGAAGCTTATATTTTTAGTATTCACTTTTATCCATTGATTTAAAAATAGATAAAAATTATGCAGGTCTACTTTTGAAATAAGTACATTTTGGCTTAATTATTTCGAATGAATTACATATGTGGTAAATGTAGACTAGAACAACGACATTAATAAATATTACTGATATAGTTGGATAATCATATATCAATTCAGCATCATACTACTCTCAAGACTATAAACTATAAAACAAAATTGTCTTAAAATACAAGGTTTTTAGCCATATGCACATGCATTAGTTTTTCGAAATCCTACCTATGGAATATGCTTTATTTGGTAGGGCTATTGGCTATTGAGCGCTACGATTACCTTGAGCCCTATCTTTTTTAACGTTGATGCTAATTATTCAATTTGTTGGTCTCCTTGAGGAGAAAACTCTTCAACTTCAACATATTTAAAAGTTGAAGGCGAGTGCAAATCTGTTTAGTTGGCGAATTGCAGGGGAAATGTTTATATCAAGGCATCTAGTGTGTCAGCCCCAAGTTAAAAGTTCATGTAATAAAAGTTAATAAAGGTAAAATAAGACCATAGTTAAGGGACACTTATTCCAAGCTTAATGTTGGCCATAGGTTGCATGTGAGGGGGAAAATGAGGGAAAATAATGGAAAATGAAGAAAATAGAGGCCTAATTCATAAAAAGGCATATGAGGATCAATTGGTACCTTCTCTGAGTTCAATTTTGAAGTTCTCTCATTATTCTCTCTCTTTCTCTTTCTCTTGGACACTTTTAGAGTTTCTGTGGAACACTCTAGATCTGCAGTAAGGAAGAAAAAACAAGAAAAGAAAAGGAAGGAAAGTAAACATCGAGAAAGGAAGAGTAGGGCCAAGCAAACTCAACAAGAATACTAACATATTGCTTGTGTGATTTCCTAGGTGGTTTTGACATGCATGGCTTGACAATAGTTTTTAGTCTTTCCTTTTTCTAGATAGCCATGGTGTGATAAGATTGTTTTCTCAATTTTTAGCTTTGAAATTGTTTGATCATTTTGAAATCTGGGGCGGAGTTGATCTCAGGAAAATTCCTAAATGCCTAGGAATCCCTTGACTAGTTTTGGTAGGATACGTGGTAAAGCCTGATGGTGGAGTCACAGTTTAGGGCCCAGTGATCCAGTGTGGATTGCGGTAAAGACCGAGACACTGGTGTCCTGGTGTAAGGTTTAGTGATCTGATGTGCATTATGGTAAAACCTCATAGACAAGGAGACTTAAAATTCCTCAATGATAGTTATGGAGGTTAGAGGCATTCTAAGATCGGTGTCTGTTTTGGTGAGGGTGGAGGTGGTTTAACATATGGATTCCCATGATTGTTTTTGGATTGATTTATCCATGAGATCCCACATTCATGCTTGAAATATGGAATGGAGGTGACTAGTTGAAATAAATATGTCTTTTAATCATGTCTATGGTTGGGTAGTACGTGAAATATATAAGTTGTAGAATATATCGATTTTAGCTACCACCAAGACATTGAAGTTTCAATTTCTACACATAGAGTTTCGTTGGCTCACTATACATGTTTTAGTATTGGCTATGATTGGTCCACCTTCCCATGTCCATTATCATATATATAGATCTATCACAACTAACATAATGTTGCCTTGGTTTAATTTCACTGATTGATGTATTAATAAATTAGATTCATTTCATAGAACTTTTCTAGATGAACAACTGCTTAAATATACTCGTGTACCCACCGTAGTGGAGATATTTTGTTCTCTCATAGTTTTTGTCTTTAAAAATGGCTTGAATATCGATTCCCTTAACCTTATCATTAATGGTATACCATTATCATCATATGGATGTATTACATATTAAATGACCTGTGCCAACTAGCACAGTGCACGTCATTACCAATGTAAGTGGGTAGGCTAGTGTATAAGTTATGAAAACATAATGCCCTTTCTTTCAATGTGATAGGGTAGCATTGTATCGATTACTATTATGCATTTTTTAGTTACCCGTAGATGTCTAGGTGGTATTCTGGATGAGACACATGTTATATCTTGTCATATGGTCACATTCTCCATAGTTATTTAACTTTTATGATGTCTAACCGCTACATGGCGAAACTAATACTCCATGTATTATGAATTAAGTGTTATATAGGACCCTCACACCACCTTCCTTGATGATTTTACCACTACTATTTATTAAGGTTATACAACAACTATACCCTTGCTGGTCCAACTTCTCCTTAGAAGTTTAACTAACCAATAAGCTAACGCCACACCTAACTCTCTCACATCAAGGCCAGGTGATTGTTATCTCAATGACTGGATGTTGTTTTGGAAGCATTTCGATAGTGGGTATGCAGTATTGCACATCGAACGGTTGTAATTAATCTCAACACCTATCCAATTCTGTTGAACCCTAACTTCTTTGTCGCTACACCCTTCCTCTATTTTCTCTATGTAGGATGGCCTTGTTGTGTTGCTCGGTGTTTTTATTCAATATCTAGCTATCTATGGGTGTGAGAAGGTCATGAAAGCAAATGAACTCTGCACACATTCATCTCATGTGATTCGTTTGGCATTCCTTCAAGTATTATCTAAGATTCCATTATGTTATGTTTTTATTGTAATTACCTAATATTTGATTTTATAATTCCTTTTGCTAATGCTCTCCAGATTTATTTCACATTCTTTGAGTCCCTACTCCGGCATGAAACCGTGCTTGAAAGTTATTGTGAAAATTTCTATGGTTTCCTTTTGAGTTCCTACAATTCTTTATGGTTTCCAAAGATTCTTAATTCCACTATCTAGGAATTTATCATAATAAAAAAATTATGGAATAAGAAGGTAGCATAGTTTACATATTTTTCCTCCAAATTTGGGTGAAGAGAGTCTTCAAATGGTTATTTAATTTGGGTTATTTTTCACCTTAATTTGGCACCTTTCCCCTTCACACATAATGGATAGAGTGTATTGGTCTTATTCATGGATAGAGTGTATTGGTCTTATTCTGAAGGGAATTTAGAGGAGAAAATTCTAACTTACAGGGGATGACCCTTCATTCTTTGTTAATATTTTTTTTTAATGTGTTTCATTTCTTAGTTTTCTGTAGATATTTGCAATGAAATTATGTAGTATATACATGATTGCTGGTTATCTTATGTTCGCAAGTGTATCTACCCCATTCTTGTGGTTTTCCAAGATTGGATTCATGGTGGTTTTCACTATATCAGGAATTGTTCTTAAAGTATCATATTTCACAGTATACCCATGACATTTAGAAAATCAAATTTGTATAATATGTGCTAAAAAAAAATTGTCTTTCTTTTATTTTATTATTTTTTTCCTTAGTTTGACACTTACAAATTGTAATTTACTCCTAGAGGTGGTCAAATATTTAGCCTTCTTCACATTTTCATTCCCTCTTTAATATTCTAAACATCTCGACCATAATGTCCTCCACCTTTTGGAGATTCATAGATATTTATATTCGTACCAATTTCCTTTAGCTGTGTCTTTTTAACATAATAACAATTTTTACATATAGATACTTCAGTAACTAACTTACAAGGAGTTTTTATCATGGATTATTGTTTCACTACTAAATTCATGATGAAGTACACAATTTTCTATATTGTAAATGAATCATTATCTCTGGATTATGTAAATGATATTTTTAAACATTGTTATTGTCTTCTCTATTACCACATAGTAATTATTATGGTCTTGATTTAAATAATCCTTATTGACCATGTAAAATCAAAGGCTCTGTCTATTCTAGTTTGATACTTAGGCTACCGGTTATTTGCTGGTTTCCCAGCAAGTAATTCTATATTCATTCTCCAACTAAGAAACTTAATGGATTTTTATCTCCCATCAATTAACCTTATTTATAATTTCATCTACAATCTCATCATGAAAGAATTATCAAATCTCATTTAACGATGATATTTTATTTTCTTTATTTGGCAAGAGTATCATGTCTAGGTGTGTCATTCCAAAGTGCATACATCTCATTTATTTATTTATTTAATTTACATAATTATTCCAATATTCCTCATGGATTTTTCACCATAAAGCAGTATAACCAAACCAATATTACCACAATGGAAGGATATTACGTTCTCCTCCCTTTTATTAACATTTTCCTCGGTGTTTGAATCCAGTTTCTTCTTTTGGAAACCTTGTTGGATAAGTTTTCTTCTTCTTGTATCATTTCTCTCATGTAAACTCTCTCGAATCAAGGCTATCATTGCACTTCATTTCAAGAGATAACTCATTTGCCAATAAATCAACTACTTACAGTCAATTACATTGTAATTTATCCAACATCAAAATCTCACAAATACTATAATTGGGTTATATCACATTGAAATCTATCCAACCTTGTAATGTGACATTACAAAGTTAGACAACCAAATTTAATACGGTGGTTGATGATGTTTGACTATGTTCTATAGTTAACACTCCTCAACTTCAGTCAAACATAACAATCTATTATTATTTTATGGAGCACAATTCCTTGACTAACAACTCTATCTCTCCACATGATTAGAGAGAAATGTTGCTGAGCCTAATGATTTATAGACACCCTCATCATTATCTCTCAAGGAACATATCCCACCCAAGTTTTGACAAGCTACATCCATCCTAGACTATTCTTATCCTGGATTCTCGTTCCTCAACGAATATCGGTCCTCTACATCTACTCTTATATTTAAGGCCCTACCACATCCTCAAATAGTATCAGATGCCATATGTTTACCCAATCCTCCATTATATTTTCCTAAAGTGAAGGCAAGGATGACATGTCTATCTCTCCCTCTCAACTAGGGAGGATATAACCATTATTATGAAGGAATGTACCCAAGCGCCCTCTTAACCAAGGAATTTATTCCAACAACTTTTTGTTCTAGGTGGAGATAATGGGACCTTCAACTTCTTGTAGAGCTCATTCTTTTGATGCCATGAAACTCATCTTCAAAAAAATTGTGTTTCCTTCTTCTTTTCGTAGGGAAAAAAACACACAACACTTTCCTAAAGTATGTCATGTTGTCCTTTGTCTTATAGGAAAGTGATCTTGTAGCCCACACATGGTTTTCATTCATATATCTACCTCTTCCACATCATGTTTCTTTCAAGATCTTCAAGCCTACCACATGAGTGCTAGTTGTAGGTGACATCTACAACTCCTTTTTGGTAGTCCTACATTAACCCATCTACATGTTGCTTAAAAAATTAAGAAATGAACATCAAATCAAAATTACCTTTTGTGATGACTTTTGATCATGAAATCTTGTTTTCTTGCCACAACATGCACACTCGTTGACACATCTCCAAAACTTCATATTTCAAGGGTCTCCTTTCTTTACAGACTTTATTATGATTGTCTTCTCCATGGATATGTCATGACCAATTCTTTTAGTTATCTATTGTTGACTTCTTGTAAGAAGTTCTATCCATAGTTCCTCTATATTTTTCAACCACCTTATATTACATATGAAGACATATTATGTTGATATCATCTACTCACTATGTAAGCCATTTCCTTCTTGCATTTTGAAAGAAATCATCTTCCTTTATTTTGACCATGTTCATGGGGTAGAGAAACCAAGTTGTTACTATTCTATAATTATAGTAGTCAAAATAACAAGTTTTTTTTTCTTAAATGTTTTGACAAATGTACATAGGTCTTGCTATGATCTTGTAGAGATCAAGTTGTTGGCCTTAACATTGAATAAAAATTTCATTATTAAATGTAATTATGTTAAGCAGTGTGAAGGACCATGAAATAGTCACTAATATCCTGAGTGGCCAAGTTAAAAGTGTCTAGCATCATGTATCAGCAAACAATCATGGGTAAGGTCATTGTTTCATATATTTTCATCATTGGCATGGATTTGTAGGGTTACTTGGTTCAATCAGAAATTCAAGTCATTACTTTCCATGACGTCACATTAGTAAATAATTAGGAGGATAATTTTGTGCTTCTCACAACACATATGTTTTATGATTGAAGTTCAAATATTGTCATCATCATTCTTGAAATTCAAATTTAGCCACCTTGGAGTTCAAATGTTGGTTAAATTCCATATTCATCATATAACCATTCATTTTTTGATCAAGAGGTTGTTGAGAATCACTTAAGGTTTGTTGTAACACTACAACAAAACCAGCGATTTGCGCCAGATTTAGCGCCATATTTTGGTGCATTTTTTTTGTAATTGTGATGAGCAACCTGGCGCTAAATCTGGCTCTATTGTACAATTTTTAAAGTGTCCTTTTTTGCGTCTGATTTTGCATCCTTTTTCACTCTAGATTTTGCATCATTTTTTGCACCAAAATATGCATCATTTTTTGCGTCAAATTTTGAACCACGATTTGCATCTTATTTTATGACAGGTTTTTCTTCTAGTTTTGTGTCATTTTTTGCGTCTATTTTTCATTGTCTTTTTCTTCCTATTTTGTGTCATTCTTTGCTTCCATTTTTGTGCCATCATTTGCATCAAGTTTACACTATATTTTTCTTCCAATTTAACGTCTTTTTCTGCATCCATTTTGTGTCAGTTTTTGCATCTAGTCTTACA
>APFE031169492.1:0-14605 GCA_000404065.3 Pinus taeda
GAAGTGACAAGACTTGAAACCACTTGCATTATTCACCTCTAAACATGAGCTTCATATGCCCTTAAGACATCTCCTACTTATTGCCCTTTAAAACATCCCTTTTTGCATTAGCGCCGGTACCCTGTGTTATGCCTGCGCCAATGGGGAAACTCCTATTGAAAGGGCGCGCCATTAGCGCTCTGTCCCAGAGTCGCAATCGCACCGACCATTTTGGGCAAAGTTTTGAACTAATCAAACCTCCGAAGGTTCTGTCCAACTCATTCACCAACTGACTCCAAGCTAAGTGAGGATGGTTTGGCTTCGAATCTCCTTGGATGGAAAGTAGTTTGCCACCATTCCATAGAAGTTTCCAAGTGATGAAGCCAAATCCATTATTGTTGTGATTGACCTTATCTCTTCCTTTTCTTCTATAAAAGCTTGTCTCCATGGCTTGAGCAAGCTAGTTCTGATAGTTCTGACTCTAGTGGTAATACTTGTGCTGAAAGGAAGATATCAAAAGATTGGAGTTGCAAGAAGCCTTCTTTGTATCCATAAGGCTTTACCTAAGGAAGGAGACTTTGTCACTAAAGAGAGAGAGAGCTTGTCCCTCACCCCTTCAAGCTTTTGCAAGACTTGTGTAGCTGAGCACCCAGCCAAAGGAGGACTTGATGTCAGGACGCTGGTTGTATTCTCCTTTGTTGAATTATTAATAATAGATGACTATCATTATGGTTCCATTCTCATTGTACTTGTAATGGTTGATGTTGGATTGTATCCTTCCTGACTGATGTATAATTGCATATATTAGATTTCACGCTTGTGTTTGTGTTGTTCTCTTTGTGTGCAGGTGTCAATTCACGTGGATAGTGGAGGATCGTGACCGGCCAAGGCAAAGGAACGTGGGTGACATCTCTTCTACAAACTAAAGCATTGGATCTCAAGTAGGTCTTCATCACCTACCTTTTATTTGCAATTAGGAACTTGCGTGATAGCATTGTTTGATTGTTGCTAGACCTGTTCTGGGCTAGTAGGGATCGCCTCTATCCGTAGAGGGGATTTACCTCTCCAACACTAGTAGCAGCAATAGCATGATAGTGTTCCAACAGCTGGGACGCAGATCAATGTGAGGCCATTCCACGAAAGATTTCTAGGTTTTTTGGGTTTCTTGAGTAGAGCCCGAATCCAGAGTTTCAACTTTTTTCTGAGGAGGGGAGTAGCCCCAAATCATCATTTATTTTCTAGCAGCAGCATTAGCACAGCAACAACATCCACACAGAGAGGCCATTTTTGTCATTCTGAGAGTATTTCTTCACTTGCCTTGTGCAAGTCGAGGTGCCATCTGTCTAATCACCTCTTTTACTCATTTATTTCTCAGTATAATAAAATGGCTTAGCATTTCTCGCTGCATTTATTGTGTATCTACTTATATTCTCGGTTTACATTATTATATGCTGTTCCACTGTTATTTTATCACTTCTGGATTATTATATCATTTGCACATATTTTGTTGGAGTTTTTGCTGGGGTTTGAGGAATATTCTGGGTTAGGAATATTACAGTGGTATCAGAGCATAGATCTGGCTCAGCCTTTGGAGCTAGCAATCTATGACATCGGGGGAAAAACCCTATATCTGTTACAGAGGTTAGCAGTACAGAGACACTGAACGTAGGTTGGAGAATACCTACGGAGAGGGAGACTGTGTTCCGGTGGTGGACGTAGAACAAGAGGAGCTTGTGGTGGATGCAGGACAGAGGGAGCCTGTGGTGGACGCAGAGCAGGAGGATCCGATGGCAGATGGTGATGGGAAGAGATTTGTGGATATGCTCCTCAAATCAGTGCAGGATCTGTCAAGGCAAATTGAGGTGATGGGGCAGAGATTCATGGCAGTAGAGGCCAGACAACGTGAGAGCCCACGGGTTTTTCAGATTGGTGAGGGATCAGGTGCATTCCATCATTTTCCATAGTAGCGTGATATTGCACAGCAGGTGGCCTCACATGCCCCTACACGCTCTACCATGCCCACTTTCTTAGGAGCTGACACGGGGTCGTAGCCCAGTAGGAGGCAGAGCCTAGACATATGGGCGATTATTTTGCAGAGTACCAGGCCTACGG
Organism: Pinus taeda; assembly: GCA_000404065.3. NCBI lineage: Eukaryota > Viridiplantae > Streptophyta > Pinopsida > Pinales > Pinaceae > Pinus > Pinus taeda. The sequence goes on from APFE031169492.1 coordinate 2,092, forward strand.
GCAGGAGTTCAGGGAAGCCCTCTCATTCAGAGATTTTGTTCAGCTCCAGTGGGATAGTAGACCTTGCGACCATCACAGAGGGTATCAACATTACTATGATGGTGACACCCACCATGCAGCGAGTAGATTCCACTTGCCTACGTTTGATGGTTCATCAAACAGTTTGGCAAAGTCTTGGGTGGAGAAGCTGGACATTTATTTCTAGCTTTACCAGATGTTAGAGATAAAGGCCATCAAGGTGGCAACATTGCATTTGGATGGTGAGGCCCAGGATTGATGGTTTCATGGGATGGTTACACTAGGGAACTCCATAGTGACGACATATGCCGAGTTTACTAGGAGACTGATGGAGCGATTTGATCAGAGGGATCTAGAGTAGCATTTTGTTGAGCTGAAAAGGCTCAAATAGGTAGGGAGCCCAGAGACCTACATTGTAGATTTCTTGAGGGTCTCCGTGAAGGTGCCAGACCTATCCATGACACGGAGGGTCTATATGTATGTTGAGGGGTTAGCAGAGCCACTTCGGGTTTAGTCCGATCCACTAAACCAGCCACACTCCAGGACGCTATCAGTAGGACCCGGGACTTACATGATGTCTTACCCAGGATTGGGACACCTTACCCCCAGAGACAGAATTTTCAATCTAAGGGGAAGGATGTGAGGATTCCTCCTCCAAAGGGGAATCTAGGACGAGTGTAGCTTGATGACGATGCCAGGAGGGAGCTGAAGAAGAAGCAGTTATGCTTCACCTGTCAGGAGCCATGGGCACCAGGACATAGATGTGTTGCTGGCAAAGCACATTTTATGGAGGTCTTCTCCGAGAACAGTGGAGAAGAAGATGATGAGGAGGATGTGGAGGCAGGAGATAGCCATGCCATACAGGGACCTTTGCTGCCTCCACCACCAGCAGTAGGTGGTGCATCTTTTGCACCCACCGAAGGGACCCTTGCAGCGTTGCGAGGAGTTCCCAAGTATTTGATGTTACGCATACGAGGGATAGTACATGGCCAATGCATATCAATTTTGGTTGATAGTGGGGCCACCCAAAACTTCATTGATGCACAGATGGTTGAGTGGAGAGGTATACAGACAGAGAGCTTCAATGGGTTTTCAGTCTTGGTCCCAGGAGATCAAACCATGATGTGTGCTCGTTATGTTCCAGAGCTTTAAGTGATGATGGACACCTACACATTGATTGACCACTTTTTCATGGTGGATATTCCGGACACCAACATGATACTGGGTGTTCAGTGGCTTATCACTCTAGGAAAGGTCACAATAGATTGGAAGATCCTGAATATGGAGTGGGATGATGAGAAGATAGGGAGGCATGAGAAGATACGGGGACAACAAACATATCCGCCTCAAACTATTTCGGCTCATCGGATGGAGGCAGTCTTCTGAAAGGGAGACATAGAGTGGGCAGTAGAGTTGCATGCCTCAGAGGCAGGGACTACAGGGAGGATGGTACATCCAGAGATACAATCCATCCTTGACCGGTATGCCATAGTCTTTGGGGAGATTCCGCCAGGAAAGCCATCGGATTGGGGGCTTGAGCACACTATCGAGCTTGAGCAGGGCATCCAGGAAGTGATCACCACCCCCTATAGGCACCCCAAGGCCTATCGAGATGAGATTGAGTGGGCTATCCAAGAGTTGCTGGCTCTTGGGAACATTCGATCAAGCACGAGTCCTTTTGCTTCTTCTGTGGTGTTGGTGAAGAAGAAGGATGGTACATTGAGGATGTGCATCGACTACAGGGTGAGGACTGATCACAACAGCCTCAAGTTCTTTTTGGATCAGAAGTAGCTACAAGAGAGGCAGCAAAATTGGATCAGTAATATCCAAGCATATGACTTTGACATTGAGTATGTCAAGGGTAAGAACAACGTGGTAGCAGATGCCCTTTCATGTAGACCAACCACGTTGTCTCTTATGAGCTTGGATATAGATTGGAGGGCTCGACTCTTAGTAGAGTACTCCAAGGACAGGTTTGCATGTGAGGTTCTGGATGGTCAGGTGGCAGATGACAGGTACAGGGTGGTCGATGAGATCATCTATTACAGGGACCGGATCTTCTTGACTGAGGGGTCTCAGCTCAAGAAGAAGATACTCCATGCATCACATGATTCACCTTTGGCAGGACATCAGGGGTTTACCAAAACCTACAGGGCCATTAGAGAGAAGTTCTCATGGAAGGGCCTCAAGGAGGATGTACTCCAGCACATCCGGGAGTGCGATGTTTGCCAGAGGAACAAGGGAGAGATGAGCTATCCCATGGATTATTGTGGCCTCTTCCCATTCCAGAGGAGAAATGTGAGAGTATTTCGATGGATTTCATCACAGGGTTGCCCATGGTACAGGGCAAGGATTGTATCTTTTTCATCGTTGATCGACTGATAAAGTACGCACTTTTTTTTGCCATATCTGCACACTATACAGTAGCATAGTTGGCTGAGCTGTTCTTCAGAGAGATATTTAGGCTACACGGTCTTCCTAAGACCATCGTCAGTGACAGGGAAAACCGTTTCATGGGTGGGATTTGGCAGGAACTTTTCTAGTTGGTGGGGATGGAGTTGACACCGAGTACCAGTTATCACCCACAGACGGATGGGAAGACAGAGATAGCTAACAAGTGGTTGGAGGGCTACTTGCGTAACTATGTCAGTGGGCAACAGTGAGTATGGCTGAAATGGTTGCATCTGGGGGAGTACTGCTACAATACTTCACATCACATGTCCATTGGTATGTCACCATTCTACGGCTTATATGGGTATCATCCTCTACTTTTGTTGATGTGATGTTTGGTGATAGCAGGGCTCCTAGAGCCAAGATTTGGATCCAAGAGAGTCAGGATATTCTCCAAGCTCTCAAGGATAACATGGCTGCAACATAGAACCAATAGAAGTTGTACGCTGATAGGGGTTAGGTGGAGAGGTAGTTCGTGGTAGGGGACATGGTCTACCTACGTTTACAGCCATACCGATAGTCGTCACTGAAGTAGAAGGGGGCTGAGAAGCTCAAGCCCCGCTTTTATGGGCCATATAGGGTGATACATAGGATTGGACAAGTTGCATATGAGTTGGAGCTCCCCCAAGGCAGTAAGATTCATAACATTTTTCATGTATCATGCCTGAAGAAGGCATTGGGGCAGCAGGTGACAGTGACAGATGAGCTACCACCGATGGATGATGAGGGGCATTTGGTATTGCAGCCAGAGGCTATCATTGATACCAGGGAGAGGCAACTGCGGAGCAGGACAGTCTGGGAATTCTTGGTGAGGTGGAAGAATTTTCCGGACGAGGATGCCACTTGGGAGAGTGAGCAGATCTTACAGCATCCATCACTTCATTTGCTTGAGGACAAGCAACATTTTTCCGAGGGAGATTGTAATATTCCTAATTGGCCATGGCTAATTGGAATATTAGATTTTGTTCAATTTTTGCCTTCTATAGTTATTTTTAAATAAAAAAAAGTGAGGACGGGGAACATAACTCACTTTTAGAATAAAAAGTCACTTCTTAGTAGCACAACATTGTGACTTAGAGGGGAGACAAGGGGGCTAAAGGGGGAAGCAGAAATGGAGCCCACACAGACACATGGAGGGACTGTACAGGAGGGAAGAAACACATGGCAAGAGAGGAATCACACAGGAAGAGGTGAGCCTTGGGATTGAGAGAGGCAAAGGCTATAAAGGAGAGAAGAGCCCCCTCATTTTGATCATTCTGGTTATGAGCATTTGTGATAGTCATTTCGACTTAGAGCACACTGGCTGTTTAGCTAGTCTGCAACACTTTTTAGTGCATTGAGTGTCTCTGTTCAAAGATTTCACCCTTAGGTCCGGGGGACTTCGAGTGCCTGCTCGGGCAAGGTATTTCCATTGGCATTCTAGAAGTAGTTTCATCAGCATTTCAACAACAGTTTCATCAGCATTTCAGCAACAGTTTCATCATTGTCATTTAGGAACTGCGCAGAACCCCAAGGGGGTGATTTTTGGGGGTCGGCCATTTCAGAAAAGCTTTCTAGATTTTTTTTGTGTTTTTTGAGTAGAGTCTGATTCCAAAGTTTCAGCCTTTTCTAAGGAGGGGAGCAGCCCCAAATCCTCATTCGATTTCCAATAGCAATAGTAGCACGACAATTTTCCAGCAGCTGGGACGCAGATCAGTGTGAGGCCATTCCAGGAAACATTTCTGGGTTTTTTTGGGTTTCTTGAGTAGAGCCTGAATCCAGAGTTTCAGCTTTTTCTGAGGAGGGGAGCAACCCCAAATCATCATTTGTTTTCTAGCAGCAACAATAGCATAGTAGCAACATCCACGCAAAGAGGCCATTCTTGTCATTCTTAGAGTATTTTTTCACTTGCCTTGTGCAAGTTGAGGTGCCATCTGTCTAATCACCTCTTGTACTCATTTATTGCTCAGTATAATAAAATGTCTTAGCATTTTTTGCTGCATTTCTTGTGTATCTTCTTATATTCCCGGTTTACATTATTATATGCTGTTCCACTGTTATTTTATCGCTTCTGGGTTATTATATCATTTGCACATATTTTGTTGGGGTTTTTGCTGGGGTTTGAGGAATATTCTGGGTTAGGAATATTACATACAACTATTGATTTATTTCTTACATTGAAGTGTTATCTTACTTTTGATGGCTTAATGTTCCTTGACCTGTTAAGGAGGCTGAATGCAATTTGTATGCTGTCATGTTTGTTGTTGTTATTTGTTTGCTTGTTTCAGGTATTCAAATGAAGGAAATGAAAAGTAGTTGGAGTAAGGAAGAATGATCATCACCAAGCGGAATAACGTTCTAAGAGGTAGGCCCTCTTATTTGATTCTAGCTTAAGGAAGTTTTCCATTGATTTTTTGTTTGTGGCTAGACCCGCTCTCTTGGGGTAGAGGAATTGTTTGTGTCTACACTGAGAATTTACCTACACCACAGGGTAGAACTCAAAATAATCATAATGGCTTGGAGGCTAGGAGTACTTCAAATAAAACCAAAATCGGAATCAGGGAAAAGTGGACGGCTAACAGGTTTTTCAGAGGGGGTCAGAAGTGGTAAGTGTTTTGCGAAGAGGGAGGTTCGAAAGAACAAAGGAGTGACATGTGGATATATGGCTTGGAAGAAAAACCACTTTTCATACCCCCCTTAAGTAACTTAAAGTGAGCGCAACGAGGTTTGAATTCTTATCTGCTATTGATCCAAGTAGATCTGAGCCATTTATTAAATATAGGCAAGTCAGGATTTTATATCATAATCGGTGTTTGGAGCTTGATCGCAAATCACAATACTCAGGAATATCACAATTGGAGTTAAGAAGTGGAAGACTTTGATAGCTGGCTGAAAGACTTGCGATTTGCGATGTGTGGGATGATATAAGGTATGACGTGATGGTGACATCACTATGATGTGGTAGATCTATGTGGAATGATGACGTGGGAGATGATATTACTGATGACGTCATATTGCAATTGGCATGAGGAAGGATATCGCAATCAAAATTCAAATGAGGCATGACTCTTGGAAGTTTGCGATTTACGCCGACACGATATTAATTTAAATGCATTTAATAATCATGGCGGTTCCAGTTATATCACATATCGCAATCGGGAAGGGGCAGACTGCTTGGCCTAATGAAATTTATGATGGCTTGCAGATGCGGGATTTTATAAATTGTTGTTAATTTTCCCGTTGGCTTCGGGCTTGATTGCAGATCGCAAATTGACGAATGTAATGAGGCATGGACTTAAGCCTTTTGAAACTTTTGCGATAGTCGTGGACGTGGGAAATTTATAGACTGCAGTGTATAATCTTGACGGGTTCGACTATATCGCATATCAATGTTAGTGGGGAAGTCTTTGCCTTTGGAACTTTTTATTATGTCAATGTGCGATGCGGGGTATGGTGGAGAGTTGGAGCCTATAAAGATTTGTACCTTCAGGAATTTATAAACTCCTATTCAATTGAAATAACCCGTATTTGTTTAATACTTAACGCTTTTAAAGCCTAAGTACAATTTTGGTCTTGGGGGCTATTTTAAATTTGGTTTTTTGGATAATCAAGGTTTAATACTTGGGTTTTGGTTAAAAATCCTAAGTATTAAACTTTGGTTATAGGACTTTATTAACAATTTTTATGTTGACTTTATTATTATTATTATTATTTTTAAAGTAAATGGTCCCTTTTTTAATATAATAAATTTGATAGGAAATTTATAATATATTAAAATGGGGGTTGTTGAACAATACAACAATTGGCGATTCATTGGAAGAATCAATTATTTCTGATAAATGATGAATTTCTTTAAAGATTCAGTAAAAAACAATTTAGGAAGTGGAAACGATTTTTCGAAACATTTAGATAAATAAAATTATTGTGACTATAAAACTCATTAAATTGCGATTTCTTTTAAAAACTTTTCGTGAATGAAAAACTCCTATTTACTTGAATCAGTCATTAATCAATTGTAAAAAATAAAGTAGGGGGCCTTTTATGACTTAGCTTGTAGTGTACTCGTTTGTCATAGGTAGAGACACTGCTGCCAGCAGGCGTTCATAGCTTCGATAGGGTTAACTTTTAACCAACAACAATCCAGTATCCCATCTATTTAATAGTGCAATAATTAGAGGTAATTTTTATATTTCTTTTCTTTTTTTGATGCTAAAAAAGCCATTGTCCTGGTTTGGTGGCCAGATAACAACAATGCCATTCACTAGTAATAATTAAAACTAAACAAGCCGGCTCGTGATGAAACTCCTTGTCTTACAATTAAAAATCATAAGCTATTACCCTGATTTGGTGTTCAGTGTGGTAATGTCACTTTAATTGGTTCCCTATGAACATGGTAAGTAGGCTCGTGATGATACCTCTTATCTTTTTAGATTTATTATTTTTTAGAATTACACTCTAAAAATTTCCCTTTTTAATGGATGGGTAGGATCATTGAATCCTTAAGAGTTTTGGATGACAAATTCGAGTTGAAAATGCTTTAGTCGTAAAACGATCTTTACTTTTTAAGGATAACCTTTTTGACTGAAACTTAGAGTAAAAAGATATAATTTTTGAGGTTTTTTAAAGATTTTACAACTTAATGGAAAAATTTCAGAGTTATATAATTTTTATCTAGTTTTCAATTTTGGTAACCACTTCTTAAAAATTCCTAGCTTCAAATTTAAAGATTTAAAATAACTTCAAGAGATGTTTGAAAAGTAAATAGAGTTCTACTTAACATTTTATTAACAAAACCTGTAAAAGGAAAAATAAATTGCAGCGGGATGTACAATGGAAGTGATTTTTTTACAGATTTGTTTGTTTGTTTTTTTTTTTAAGAAATTCCTAATAACAGAACTTATTTAAGATGAGCCCATTTACAAGAAGAGAATCTCTATTTCTTGATAAATTTGGAAGTATAAATGTAGATGGGCTTATCTGTTCAACTAGCTGAAATGGACCAAGCCATAATTTCTGAAATTTGGTATGTTTCCATTTTTCTTCGTGTGCTTTGTCCCACTTGAGAACTAGATCTCCAACTTGGAAGGATCTTTGTGTGAATGAACTTGCATCAAAAGAAGATTTCACCGTCTTCTGATGTTTGGTGTGTGTGAGTTTGGCCTTTTCCCTTTCTTCTTCTAGTTTTAGGATTTGTGAATTTCTTAATTGCAATGAAGAAGAAGGCGTTTCTTCAATAAATTGAACTAGGGCTAATGAAGGAAGAGATAAATGGGATGGACTGATGGCTTCCTTCCCATATAATAAGTTGAATGTAGAAGTGCATATAGAGGCCTTCTGAGTTATCCTAACATCCCATAGAGAAAATACTAAAGCTTTGTGCCAGTTTCTTTGATTTTGATCAACAATTCTTTTGATTATTCTAAGCAGATTTTTATTAGTGGATTTTGCCAAACCGTTTCCCTGGGGATAGTAATTAGTAGAATATTGAGTTAAAAACCTCTCCTAATTTCAAATTCAATCATACTAGTACTCGAAAAGGAAGATTCATTATCGAATATAAGTGCAGAAGGTAAACCAAATCTTGTAATGATAAATTGATCAATAAATTCAATAATAGATTTAGAATTGACTACCTTTAGTGGAATTGCTTCACCCACTTCCTGAAGTAATATGTAGTAGTCAGAATATATCTATGATGTTTAGAAGAATGAGGAATGATCTCACCTATGATATCTGGTCCCCATTGTTCGAATGACTATTCGATGTTGACTGGCTGCAGAGGAAAGGCTGGTTTCCATTGTCTTCCAGAAGCAGTTTGGCATGTTTGGCATTTCCTTATGTATGCATGGGTATCTAGTAGTATCCAACATGTAAGATTTTGTGTGTAGTAGTATCTCCTCCAAAGTGTCCACCTGCTGGTCCATCGTGAAGTTCTTGCAAAATTGTTTGTGCTTCAGACTTTTCAAAGCATATTAACAATATGGAATCATAGTTTCTCCTAAATAACACGTTATCAACAATCTCATAATGAATTTATTTTAATCATAAAGCTCTTTTTCTTTTATAATTGAGTTCAAGAAGAGCATATCCATTTTTCAAATAAAAAATTAAATCAGCATATTAGGACTCAACATCAATTACACTTACCTCAAAAATGTGTTCATTGTTACCTATGTCCCATTCAGCTAGTATGTTGGATTCTCTTGTAAGCAACTTACAAAAACCTTTCCCTCTAACAATTTTGGTTGGTTTTATTTCAATATCGTACTCCTGCAGAGCTGTTACCCAATTTTCTCTCTTTTCTCCTAATTCTTTCTGCATTAGTAATTGCCTCACTACTGGGAATGAGACTATTACTTTCGTGTGTGTTTTTAAAATAAAAGGTCTAAAATGATTTACATATTTATATACAACAAATGCTTGTTTTTCTATTTCTAAATAATTTAATTCAGCACCCTGAAAATTTGAACTGAAAAATGAGTTGGGTGCTTCAATTTTCTGATTATTATTTTGTGTCAAAACAAAAACATAAAACGTTGAAGAAGCAAAGTATATAAGATGAAATGATCGGAGAAATTCAGAGTATTTAAATAAGGAGCATCGATAATTTACTATTTGATTAAATCAAATGCTTTCTTCTCATGATGACCCCATTTAAAAACTACGTCTTTCTTAATCATTTGTTGTAATGACAAAATAATTTGTGAGAAATCAGAGACAAACCTTTGAACAAAATTGATCTATACAAATGATTGCATGCTTTTTTTGTTATATGGTGGAGAAATTTCTGAAATCCTATTAGGGTCAATGTAAATTCCATTTTTTGACACAATGAATCCAAAAAGTTTCCCTTCACTAAGATCGAAAAAAGACTTTTTCGGATTTAAGGAAATCCCATATTTTCTATAGCGTTCAAAAATTTGTTTTAAGTCCTGCAAATGAATATTTGTGTTCTTTGAATAACCAGTAATGTCATTGAGGTAAACAACAACTATTTTGTTTAACAGATCTTTGAAATCTATATCCGTGGCTTGTTGGAAACTGGCCCTGCGTTTATGAAACCGGATGACATTTTTTGGTAGGCATAAGTTCCCCATTTGGTTATGAAATTAGTATTTAGCATATCATTTGAGTGGACCATGATTTGATTATATCCTAAGAAACCATCAAGGAAAGACATAAGTTTGGAACTAGCAACTGATTGTAAAATCTGTTCCATAGTGGGTAGCGGGAAATTATCCTTTTGACTGGCCTTATTGAGATTCCTAAAATCTATACAAATCCGGATATCACCGTTTTTCTTCCTAACAGGTACCAAGTTGAAAACCCATTTTGAATGCATAATAGGAAAAATGATTTTAGCCTTAAGGAGTTTATTTAGTTCCATTTTTATTTGATTTTGTAAGTTCAGATGAATTTTCCTTAATTTTTATTGGAGATGTTTATCGTTAGATGTCATAGAAATTGTATGTTGAATGATGGAAGTGTCAAATGTTTTGAGATCTTCCTAACTCCAAGCAAAGATATCCTTATATTTTTTTAACAAATAAATGAATGATAAACTTTCTTCAGACGAGAGACCAAGTCCTAAATTGATGTTCTGAGGTTTCAGATCTGTCCCGAGGTTTGTTAATTCAAATCTCAAAGTTTAACTTTGTAGTTTTGAATTAGAAATCTTTTAAATCTGTCTTTTAAATCATAGAGATCCTTGGGTTTAAATACAGATTTGGGTACGAGATTATCATCGATTTTATTTTTTAATTGATTGTCGTGTTCATCTTCATCAATTATTTGGTCATTGCATGATTTTTCAAAAGTTAAGAAGCTTAAAATGTCTTCATCATCATTAAATAACTGTTAATTTGTGATATTATCAAGAATGGATGGTCTAAAGATTAATTCTACAAAAAATCTATCGACACTGTAATCTTCGGATGGGATCAGTTTTGATGCAACGTTAGTAAGAAGGTCAGTGCTCACATTTTGAATCATAGGAATAAAAAAAATGTTAAATGCTAAAAAATGTGAAGTGAGAGATTGAACCAATGACTGATAATGCTTCAAGTGTGTAATGCATCACGTTTCTTACTTGTTTAACTACAATTTATGAATCTCCATAAACTTGAAGGTATTTAATGTCAAGGCTAATTGCTTTATACGTACTTTGGACCAATGCCTCATACTCTATAATATTATTTGTGCATTTGAATTCCAATCTGCAAGTCAACATTGTTTTCACACCCCCAGGATTAATCAATATGCAACCTGCTCCTGCATCATCACTTGATTTTGACCCATCAAAATACAATGTCTAGAATAAAGAATTAACTAATGGTTTTTCTAACATATTTACACATTTGGAAAAGTCTCTCTGTGAAAAATTTTCAATTTCATAAGTTACAAAATTACTCAGAAATGGTGACGTTTGTGCTTTAAAATTCTCAAAAAATGATTCAGTAGAGTAGTTTCCAAGAATGTTGTTATTAAATGCTATTATCTCATTTTCACCTTCGAAATCTGTTACCAAATGTTTAAAGTGTTTTTCTCGGTTAATTCTAATTTGATTTGGATTTCCATTAAATGGGAGCCATAAGTGAAACCAATTAGTGGAAAAACAACCATGTAGTTTTTCTGACCAATTTCTACTAAGAATTAAACCGTAGAAATCTGGGATATCAACAACAAGTATATCAATTATTTGACAAACTTCAGGTTTCGAAGATAATCTACTAAGAACTGAATTCATTTCTCCTATGAATTTGACTTTTGTCTTATCAGGTTGCACAATGTGAATTGTAGTTTTCTGGGGTGAAATGTTCAATTTTAAACAAATTTAATACGACATGATATTTGAAGAATCCCCTAAATATACCAAGCAGTTATGTACATTTTTATTAAATATTTCAAAAGTCAAAAGAAAAGGAGGGGTATGTGAATTAGACTTGTCATGGAGGAATCAAATAATGAATGACCAGGAGGTTTACCCATTCCGTTAGAAGCTTTGGATACCACAACAACAAGAAGAGGAGAAGCAAGTATTGCATTCAATTCTTTCAATAAAAATTTCTACTGTTGTTTGAGTTTAGTGAGTTCATGAAGGGAAAAGTTTGCTTTTATTTTCTTCATATCATCAACTATATTGTACTCAATAGTATCTGAAACTATTAAGGTTCTAGGTGAAGATGGAGAATTGGATGAAGATGGAATTACTTGGGGGTAAGTGGAAGTGGACTTTTTAACAACAGTTTTATCTGTAGAAGTGGAAGTTGAAGGTTTCTGTTTTTGAATTGGTTGTATAGGATCAACTGGACCTTTACTTCTTGTGCTAATAAGTAATGCTTCATATTCATTTTCGCTATTAGAAATAGGAAGAATAAAATCCCACATTCCATTTAACTTAGTTATTTGTTCATCTTGGGATTCATCAACAGAAAATGTTGCTTCCTCCTCATCTTCATCATCAGTTTCTGCAATAGAGATTGTGTTTGGAGGTTGTGGATTAGGTGGTTGATTTATTTTGAATATTCTAAAAGATTTTTTGGAAGGAGATTCAACTACTTGTTTTTTTATCTCTACCATATCGTTAGACAAAATTTTAAGCACTTGTTGTAAGCCTTCAAGATCAAAGGGATCTTTAAGTGCTTTCTTTTTTGACTCATCCTTAAATGTAACTTTTTAATTTTATTTTTTGTCTTCTTGATTTTTTTTCTTTTCTAGTGCATTTATCCCCTTCTCTACAAACGCAACTCCTTTCATGTTTTCTACCAAGGTATTTTTATTAGCTCCATCTACAAAAATGCTATGTTAGAAGGAAGAGATGAAATATACCATTCAATTTGTACATCGACACCAAGTCTAGAAGTAGCTGGGATTTTTTTTAGCAATTTGTTAAATTTGGAATTGCAATATTTTATCTTTTCCCCTGAATTTGTTTTTAAATTAGAAAGGTCATTGATAAGATATGTGGTTGATCAATCATCACCAAATTTAGTCAAAAATAGTTCTTCAAAATATCCCAACTAGTAATAGAATTGGCTGGTAATGAAAAATACCAAGACCCTGCTGA
>APFE031169499.1:0-30718 GCA_000404065.3 Pinus taeda
TTTGAGGGCGGCTCTTTGTTCATGAGGCTTGATTAGGAAATGCCAATATGTTTCTATGTTTAAACTGTTAACCCCGGCAATTAACCTTCCTCTGCTTTCTAACTCTGGATAACACGTTTGCTCCAATGTATTCGCTGTAGTAACCTTTCCGGGTGTACACTGGGAAACGATGTTTGCTATGTAGAGTGTATCGTTAACTAGATCAATCAGATTGTTAGAAGTCAATTTACACCTTGAAGCTGCCCTTTCTGCCTTCAACACCTCTGTGTGCCACTCTGTGAATAGTATGTCCTTATGAACCTCAAGTATTCTCGGCAAATTGGAGGCTTTTCCCGACTTCGAATCTTGCCATTCGAGGTATGTTGTAATAGCTTCATCGGCTTGATTCAAGTCATCCCTTGCCTTTTCTACCTGCTCATTTACAACTATAGATAATTCGTAGAGTGGTTCCGCTTGAGAGAGGTATTGAGCCAAGAGTTTAACTTGCGCTATAAGCGCATTGTTGATTAACATCGCCTCTTTTCTGAATTCCATTATCTGTGAATTTCCTTTGATATTCTCTAGCTGCGCTGTAATTTGAGCGATATGCTCATCCTTGGTCTTTAACAATTGATCATTCACCGCTTTTAATTGCTCCAAAGCCTCTGTCAATTCGTTTTGTTTCTGGATCGCTGCCTGATTAATTTTCTGTTTCTCTTCCTCCCATTGCTGAGCCAATTGGCTATTTATTTGATGTTGCTCCACTAACTGTTCGCCTGTATGCACTGTCCTCTGTTGTTGTTCTGCTAATTGTTCCTCAGCTTGTATTACCCTCTGTTTTATATCCGCTAATTCTGTTTGCAATGTGGAGATTTCCTGGTCTTTAGTCTTTAATAGAAGACTTACCTCTGATGCCTTGTCGATAGTTGCAGCTGAATAAGCTCCAGCGTACTGTGACAATTTAGTTAGATCATCGGAGGGATCTAGTTTCTCCTTCCACACCTACATTTCCCATGACCGTTTGTTTTGGAAAGATAGAAGGTTGATCAAGCCTTCGTCTCTTTCTTGATCGTTTGACCACTGCTCTGTGCCTTGGGCTATAGAAGACATCCAATGGAGGAATATCTTCTACTTGTAGAGTGATTTGGTCGCTAGGACCTTTCGGAATTATTTCCACATCCTTAGTTTTAGGTGGGCCGATGGTTCTGCTCAGAACCTGAGATGAGGTATCATCCTGTACACTGCTGGTTTTAGGAGTATCAGTATTCTGTGAGTCTTTTCCTCCACTGATAATGGTGCTGAACTGCTGCCATTCCTTTTGCAGTTCAGGGTCTGTGATAGCACCCATGTTAGTATCGGTGGTGGTTTGTTTAGACTGAGACTCCTTTAGCAATTGTTCTTGTTTTTCCTTCTCTTGCTGCTCCTGTTCCTTCTGCCACATCTCTACCTGCTCTCTTTGCTGGTTGTCCTCCTGCTCTTTGCGCTGTCTATCTTCCTGCTCTTTCTTTGAGCGCTCTTCCCGCTCTTTCCTTAAGCGCTCTTCTTGCTCTTTCCTTAGGTTCTCCTCTTGGTCTTTCTTGTTTTGTTCCTCCTGCTCATTATTGTTGGCCTTTGTTGTAGCAGGAGGTTCCTTTATCTGTTGTTGGCCAGGCTCACTTGATGATGCTGCTTGGGTTGGCATTAATAAATCTAGAGGCAGAGTTTGCAACCTCTGCTCCCTGAGTTTATTAAACTCAATTAACCTTTCATCGTTGTATCGCATCTTGGCGAGCTGTTTGGCTTGAAATATCGATTCGGCTGCAGAGAAAACATCATCGAACATATCTTCCTTATGATCAAATGTCGCTAATTTGGCATGTTCCAAAGCGGCATATACAGTTCGCTTTGGGTCAAATGCTCTATTCGGAATTGTGGCAAGATTTAGAGCTTGCATCTTCTTGGCTTATTTTTCCGCATGTTTTAAATCATGCAGGGTGAAGACTCCACATATGAAGGGAAAAGTAGGCCAGCCCCTTTTCTTTTCCTTTTTGAGAGTCTGTGTGGTGCTCTCAGCTGTAATTTGGTATGCAATTTCCCTTGCTAGCAGTTTGTCAGGAACATATAAGGGGAGGACATGAGGATTGGCTTGGCTACCAAAGACTCTAACATAAGTAAAATACTCTTCACCAAACCAACTACCCACTGCTGGCAAGTCAAAAGAGGCTAGGTAGGAGATCCTTGGAATAGGCTTATCAAAAATTGAATAATAAACAGAAATCATGAAACCATTACAAATCTGATACATGTGGCTTTTATAGGATGACTTCCACATCTTGCGATGGTAAATATGAATGGGCGAGGGGTCCTGTGCGGTCCACCTCCAACCAAGAGTAGGGAATTCAGAATTAAAATGCAAGGTATCCAAGATATATGCACTGTAGTAGAACGGGGGAATTTTCCTCTCAGTGACTCTAGTTTTGTTCCTAAAGTCACTAATAGCTAATGCTAGCTTATCCGAAAGGATAGTAGCCCAATCCATAATCGTGCTTTTCACTGCTGCCTCCATGAGAGGAACCATTTCAATGGTAAAAATGGCAGAGTCATGCAAACCCCACAATCTACACATCATTATACCGGTGTAGCAATAAGGAGAACACAAAGAGTCGACTGAGTACTACCGAAGGATTCATGTTTGTGCTTATTTGGATTTTTCCTCCAGTCCTTGATAGGTTCGGACTCAATCTCGTTCTCGCTTGCGAATTTCTCCAAAAAGGTGCTATTATATATCTTCTCTGGCTTAGGAAAATGATACATTTGCCTCAGATCTTCTGGCTTAAAGGACCCAAAAATCCTCCCATCCTTTGCGATGAAAGTTCAGTCTATGATGGGGATTTCTTCAATTGCCCATTTCACGACATCGGTATATGGGAGCATTTTCTCCCTTGCCGCTATCCTATGGAGGAAGGAATCGGCCAAATCCTTAAGAGTGCACTCTGACTTCTTCAATGAATCTGCGGTAGCTTCTTCTACCGTCTGCGTTGGTTTCTCGGACTCTGTCAAGTCATAAGTTCCTTGCTAAGTTGTTCTGGCAAGGCCTGCGCATGTTGTGTCGGATATCAGGCCCTTTTTGCTGTTTACTACTGCTTGTGCCACAGCTGGTGGATTGGAAACACCTGCAACTTTCTTCGACTTTTTACCCATCATTCCCGAATTCTTTTGTAAAATTGTATTCTGCACAGAGAGGCGATTTTGGCGTAACACAAAGATAGCAATAAAACTCACAGTAGATAGCAAATGAAAAGATGAACGTTGATATACTTTGCTTTTATAAAATTGGCGCGGAGGAAATCTACAGGCAGATCTTAGAACATGGATCCATTAAGTGACCGTATAGAGCCTGCCACCCTATAAATGCCCATTATACCAATATTTGGTCGAAAGATCTCTTAAAGCATGCAATGGGTGTATTGGCGGCCGAGCGGGAGTGATTATGCCTTAATTATCATTAAATCGGGCTTTCCAATCACTTTAACGGTTTTTTATTGAAAACCGTGCCTTATCGCATCGCATCGGGGGGGTGCATGACTAGCTTTAACAATGCTTTGAGCATTGCCGATCGCCGATTGCGATATCGCATCGGCGAAAGGCATATGAGCATTAAGGATGAAACGAGGGGACCCGCCGATTGCCGATTGCGATATCGCATCGGCAAAAGGCATATGCGCAATGCTTGTAAAAATAAAGGGGTGGTGCCGATTGCCGATCGCCGATAGCTTATCGCATCGGGGCCTTGATATGGGGCGCTTAAGTGGTGTTTTTGGTTATCGCCGATTGCCGATCGCCGAACACTATATCGCATCGAGGGGGAAGTCCTTTAGCCATTTGGTGCATCTTTCATGTTATTGCGATATGCGATCCTCCGATCGCTTTATCGCAATAAAATGAATATTCGCTTTATTTCCATTTTTAAATAGATATTGCCTTTAAAGGGTCATTCATAAAGCGCTCCTTTGATTTATCGGACTTTTATAAAGTAAAAGTTTTGATATCAATTTTATTTTTAAAGGGACCTATTTCATATTTTAATGTTTTTATGAATAAAAATAATATGAAATGGGGGGTTGTTTGCAAAGCACAACACAGCCATCACATTCTCTCCCTGATCTATGCCCTACAGGTCGCCCAAACTTCACCTCAAATCTGCCTTAGTTTTTTGCCTTTTTTCCATAGGATTTCTTCCTCTTTCCTGACCATCTTTCCCTCTCCTAGTGATCCTTTGTGAACCCTAGGTGCCCTAACACATCATCCCATCCTTCATCTACCCTTTCCACCCACTCTCACACCTTTAAAATATTCAAAACTACTCTCGCCATCCTCCTGTAGGCCTCCTGTAGATCCCTTGTGTCCTCCTGTAGATTTTCATGTAGGCTTCATTTTGAAGACCAATTGCCGGAAAAGCCTCCAAAAGGCCACTTGAGACCTCCTAGGACCCATCCACACCATCCTACATCATCTGAAGTCCGAAAACCACCCTCCAAGACCACCTATTTGCTGCCACATTCATAAACAAATAAGTTACATGCATGACAAATTCACATAAAAATACATAAAAATCCAAAAAGATATTTTTTCCTCACTTCCTTCTAGAAATAGCTTGAGTAGATGTTGTTTACTTCCTTGAGTAGGCAATGGAATTCATTTGATTGTTTTCATATTTCTTTCTGCAAAAGTAGGATTAGTTGGTTAAGTAGGGTTTGCTAGGTTTACTTTACATTTTAGTCTTTCTCATTTCTACAAGTAGAGTAGCCTCTATAGAGTAAGCTTTCCTTTCTTGCATCACATATAGAGCTCCTTTTGGAATACATAGAAGTTGGCTTGAGCTCCTAGTGATCTTGTGCTAGCTGACCAAGTGACGGCCTACAATAAGAACTAGTACTTGTGCATCCAACACCATCACTTCCAGGTTTGTTACGAACTACCAGGTTGATAAGAGTAAAGTAGGCAACCCAAGAGTTGCAGCATTATTGCTGGAATACTGGTGCTCACCACTTTTTGGCGTCGTTGCTGGAAAAGCATCAGAGTATTTTGTGATTACTGCTTTCTTCTATTTTCTATCACAACATTCTACTGAGTAGTTTATTTCAGCAAAAGTAGAATAGTTGTTCCTTTCAATTTCTGCATTTCCTTGCTTTGCTTTTCAATTCTGCAAATTTCATTTAAGAAAAAGTAGAATAATTGTTTCTTTCAGTTTCTGCATTTCCTTACTTTCCTTTTCAATTCTACAAATATCATTTTAGCAAATTTCATTTCAGTTAGTTACAATTTGTATTGTTCAATCCATTTCAATTTTGTAGGTACAATCAGTGAGAAAAACAAAAACAAACTAAAAAGCTTTCCTTTCATGCCTCATAGGAATAGAGATAATTCAGGAAAATTCTTGCCCAACACCCCCACTACATCACATAACCAACCATATTGCTTCTTTGGTGGCAGTGTTCAAGAATAACCTTTAGGTGAACAACCGGAGATATTTGAAGAACCTATAGGGGAAGAAGAAGAAGAAAACATCCCTCCTGATCTAATGGCAAGACATAAATTATAGGGGAAATGGAGAAAGAATAGAGGGTACCTTTCCCATCCGGGAGACCAATGGGGACACCAAAATGAAGAATATAAGTCCTTTAGCTCTACCTCACTCCCATGGTTTGACTACAGAAGATCTTGACACCTTCTTGTTTGAGTTTGTTGTCATATGTCGAACCTATGACTATGCAGAAGATGAGAAAAAGTTGAAACTATTCCCTTCTACTCTCAAGGATACAACATTGCGCTGGTTCATGGGGTTACCTGACAATAGCATCACAACTTGGGCTCAGAGGTAACAAGCCTTTAATAACAAATATCGAGACGACTGTAGGTCAAAAGATACCAAGGAAGAAATCTTTCGAATGACCATGGGAAGTGATGAATCCTTGGAAGATTATGAAGAGAGGTTCCAACTTAGTTACAAAAGGGCCAGGTGCACACTTGACCCTGAATCTCTAAAGTTGGTTCCACTCAAGGGAATCTCGGAAGACCTTCTAGACACCCTCCATCTACTGGCCGGGGGAGACATCTACCAACTATCTTATGAGGACATAAAAACTGTCTTTAGAAACCATTCTAGAGTAGCCAAACAGAGAGGTAGAAGGAGTCAACCCATAACTAATACATCCTCTTCCAATTCATCCATCAAAGGTGAATCAGAAGCATGCTAGAAAACTTCAAAAGTGAGATGTTGTAGACTCTTGCCATGCAAATGGATACCTTGCATATCAAAAGGAAACAAGAGGAAATAGAGAGGGCTTTGGCCATATTTTGTCCTTGATGCACCAGGAGGCATCCTAGGAACGAGTGTCCATTGAACTCTATAGAGGTTTGTTCAGTCTGTGAAGAAGATAACTCTATAGATAAGTGCCCTCCCTTGCCAGGACTTAAAGCTGTATACCATGGGGCCAAAGGAGCCACTGAACCACTCTATTTCATGAGCCAAAGGAGACTGCATGGACCTAGACCATACCAACAGGGGATGCAAGGGACATCTCAGCATACTACAACCCCAACCAAGTCACTTCCATACCTTCTTGGGGACCACCTACTCATCCTTCCTAGTCCATGCCTCCTCCTTGGTCCTTTCCATCTCAATATCATGCCCAACCAGTGGCTCATTTATTTCTATCCTATGCTAAGCCGCAACCTCAGTGGAATGCATCTCATCAAGGGTGGAGGCCCTAGTAAAACTCTCCTCCCGCTCTTTTTCCTCCACCACCTTCTCAACCACAACCATTGTCTCTTGCTCCACCTAGGAAACCCCAAATTCCTACCCAGTCAAACCCAAACCCGAAAAACAGACAGGTTCAACAAGTATATAGTGGGGAACAATCATGCCCAACGTATGTTGTGTAGATTTAGGAGATTAACTTGTGATTTGGGAAGGTTCTCCTAGATAGCCAGCCTCCACCTAGGGAGGTTGAGGAAGATAAAGAGGAAAGTGAACCTTAAGCAATTCCACCCTTTCCTGAGAGACTATCTGGGACAACACAACCTACCCCAGAACAAACTAAACTTCTAGGAGAATTGAAACAGTTATGTGTGAAGATACCACTTCTCCAAGCCATAAAAGATGTGCCTATATTCAATAGGTTGATCAAAGAGAAGTGCTTTCGGCATCTACAAAGGTGCAAGAGAGATGCCCCAACCATTAATGTCATAGGATAACTATCTAACCTGATGTTGGGATAGGTAATCTGTCTGAAATATTTGGACCCTGAAAGCCCAGTAGTTGATGTCCACATCAATGGCACCTTGATCCCACATACCTTGATTGATCTAGGAGCTGCCATTAATGTGATGAAAAAGGACACAATGCTCAAACTTAACCTCTAGGGCTCCTTGAGGAAGACCATGATAGTATTGCAGCTAGCAGACTACTCCACCGTGACCCTTGAAGGGATTGTGGAAGATGTGATGGTATCCATTGATTCTTGGGAGTTCCCTACCGATTTCTTAGTTCTCCAATTGAAGGAAAAGCTCACTAGGTATTCTCTCATCCTGGGAAGACCCTGGTTGGCTATTGCTTATGCCTACATTAGTTGTCGAGCTAGGAACATGACCATCAAGAATGGGCATATATCCAAATAGTTAATCCTATACCTTCCTACCCAACCCTTGCTAGAACATGATCTACCTCTCTGGTTGGAGGAGGACGATGAGGATGAAGTCTATTCTGCACCACTTTGTGCATTAGAAACCACCATGGGGGGAAACCACAAGATGAGGATGATATCATTGAAAATTTAATTCAGAATCCACCCTCAGTATCTTACCATTAGAGAACATAGTGAAAGAAAGCCAAAATAGCCCCTTAACTAATCTCTGTGTGGCCGACCCGACCTCGCTCTGTGTTAAAAATATACAGTTCAGCCCAGGAATAACCTTGAAAATCAATCCATCCCTATCCACTTCCTAGGAGAAGGAGTTCTGTAGCTTATTGAGGAAACATTTAAATGCCTTTTCCTGGAGTTATAAGGAGATGAAGGGAGTGTACCCTTCAGTATGTACTCATCATATATACATTAAGGAAGATTGCAAACTAGTGAAGTAGCCTCAAAGGAGGATGAATCCAACACTTAAAGACATTGTTAAGGAAGAGTTGCAAAAATTACTTAATGCAAGAATGATCTACCCCATCTCTGATAGTGAATGGGCCTCTCCTTTGGTGCTAGTGCCAAAGAAAATGGTAAGTGGAGAATCTGTGTCGACAATCAGGAATTGAACAAAGCCACTAAAAATGACCATTTTCCTTTGCTTTTCATAGATCAAGTGTTAGATGGTCTGGGGGGGGGAAGTTTTTCTCCTTCCTAGATGGGTTTAGCTGGTACAATTAGATTCAAATCAGCCCGAAAGACCAAGATAAGACCACTTTCACTTGTCCTTGGGGTACCTTTGCATATCAAATCCTTCCTTTTGGTTTGTCCAATGCTCTAGCCACTTTCCAAAGAGCGGTATTGAGTATATTTTATGAACTGGTTCATGATGCAGTGGAAATATATATGGATGATTTTACTCCTTATGGTTCTGACTTTCAGGAAGCTTTATCTAACCTAGGTAAAGTTTTGGACAAGTGTATTGAGATGAACCTATCCCTTAGTCTAGAAAAATGTGAATTTTTGATGATTAGAGGGACCATGCTAAGTCATGCAATATCTCAACAAGGATTGCAGGTGGACCCCAACAAAATTGCCATCATCCAAAGTGTCCCACCTCCTCAAAAGGTGAGAGATGTCAGAAGTTTCCTAGTCTTAGCTGGGTATTACCAAAGATTCATTAAATATTTTAGTAAGCTAGCCTCTCCATTGTTTGGTATTGAAGGAAAAGGTGTCGAATTTGTATGGTCAGAAAACTATCAAGAAGCCCTAGATACCTTGAAGAATAATCTTGTGTCTGCCCAAATTTTGAGAGGCCCAAACTAGGCCCTACCTTTCCACTTTCACATAGATGTCTCGAACAAAGCAATAGGAGCAGCCTTAGGAAAAATTGATGAAAAGTTACCTTATGACATATACTTTATAAGCAAAAATTTGTCAAAGGCATAGTTAAACTACACAGTGACCAAGAAGGAACTCCTAGCTGTTGTGCATTCTTTAAAAAATTCAGACATTATATCACAGGCTATCAGACCTTCGTGCACACTGACCAAGCTGTAATTATATATTTAATGAACAAACCGGATGTAAATGCTCACATTATTAGATGGTTTCTTTTACTGCAGTAGTTTGATTTGACCATTGTTGATAAGCCTGGTAAAGAAAATGTTGTTACTGACTTTTTGTCTAGAGTAAATTTTCTTGCAAGTGAAGAAGAAATGGTGGATGATAAAATGCCAAATGAACACCTGTTTTCTATCTCAGTACTCTCTCCATGGTTTGTTGATATAGCAAACTACTTGGTTTCAACACAGTTCCCACCACACCTGTTCTCGAAGGAGAAGAGCAAGATAGTGAGGAAAATCACCCCTTTCACTTGGATTAGGGGTAATCTCTTCAAACTTGGCCTAGATTAGATATTGAGAAGATGTGTGAGGGAGGAGGACGTTTTTGACATCCTCTTGACCTGTCATGATGGGCCTTGTGGAAGTCATTTTGCAGCAAAGAGAACTGCCTTTAAAATCTTGCATGCAGGCTACTATTGGCCCACTCTTCATCAAGATGTGAGGAGATACACCAGCCAATGTGATCGGTGTCAAAGGATGGGAAAACCTACTCCAAATGATGATATGCCCATGCAACCTCAAGTGACCTTTAAGCCATTTAAGAAGTGGGGCATGGACTTTGTGGGTCCTATCAACCCTCCTTCAAAACATAAGCAATACATCATTGTGTGCACCGATTACCTGACAAAGTGGGCATAAACAAAAGCAACCAAAGTAGCAATAGAGGAAAAAGTAGTTGAGTTTTTTAGAGAAGACATATTCTACAAGTTCATGTATCCAAGAGAATTGGTCATAGATCAAGGCAAGCAGTTCACTTCCAATTTGATTGAAGACCTGCTCACACATCATAAAATCAAGCACAAGACTTCCACCCCTTACCATCCACAAGCCAATGGGCAAGTGTAAGTCACTAATATAGATTTGGAAAGAATTATGATCAAGTTAGTGAGCAGCAACAAAAAAGATTGGGCGGACAGATTAGTTGAGACCACCCGGGCCTACAACACAACATGGAAGACCACCACGGGGTTCACACCCTATGAACTGCTCTATGGGAAGAAGGATTTGCTGTCAATAGAATTTGAATTCAATACACTAAGGATGACAACTCAGCTAGACCTAGACCTTAGCCATGCATAGAAGGAAAGACTACTCTAGCTCAATCGATTGGATGAACAAAGATTGCAGGTCCTTCTCCACACAGAGGTAGTTCAACTTCAAAGGAAGATATTCCATGCCAAAAATATCAAGGAGAAGAATTTCCAAAAGGGAGATTGAGCACTATTCTATGATTCAAGGTATAAAGACTTCAAAGGAAAGCTGACGAAAAGATGGTTGGGACCCTACACTATGGAAAAATGCAATGACAATGGTTCAGTTCTTATAAGAACCATTGATGAGGAAGCCATCCCCTTGATTGTCAATGGACATAGGTTGAAAATTTACAAGAATCCCCTCTCCAAGTGAGAGTTCATTGAAGATCTGAATAAGGCAGTCATGGTAGTGGAGCATGTCTTAGCCTCCACTTCACCCACTCACTGAAGAAATAGAAAAGAGAAATAAAAAATAAGGACTCAGGTGAAAACCTCCATGAGGTGCTTGAGTCCAATCATTGAGTTGAAAACCTCTTCTAAGGTGGCTTAGTGATGCCATAAACAAAAAAAAGAAAAGAAAAAAAGAATAAGATCCTTGGGTGAAAACCTCCTTTGGAGACGCCCAAGGCAAGCAATTAGGGTGAAAACCTCCTTGAGGCACCCTAGTTATTTAAACCAAAAAAAAAAAAGGAAAATTGAATTTTAATGTGTATTACAGGTTGTAGGAGGACCACAGGGAGCAAGAGAAGATTCCAAAGAGCCTATTTCACCTCCTCCACACTCTTCTCCATCACTTCAGACCTTTCTTCCACCCCACTGTGTTTTTTTTTTTTTTTTCCGAAAACTATGTGTTCTACAGGAGGCCTTGTGTTTTTTACAAGAGATTCTTGTAGGAATCACAGAGAGCCATAAATGGTTCCAAAAAGTAGTTTGAGGGGGTGGGAAGCTTTATGAAGAACATGTAAACCCTCCTACAGCTATCAACCCTCCTTTTCATCCATTCCACACCTACATCACATCATCATCATCATTTTTTCCCTTCCTATCATAGAAAAACACAGAAAACCAGTTTTTAGAAAAAAAAACAAAAAATAAAGGAAGCAGCACCTCAAATCTCACCTACAGCTTACCTAGTACCTCTCCATCTCCATCAACATCTCTAGCATCATCCTCATAGCTTCCATTATAGAAATAAGCTGAAATTTTAAAGGGTGAAGTAGCTACAGGAGCTCTTGTAGGAATTCCTGTAGCAGCTGATCCCATTAAAATCAAACCACAACAGCAGAAGAAGTGAAATCATGTGATTGAAGGAGACATTTGAATCTTAGATATAGCTAGAGGATATTTACACAAGACAAATAGCCACACATCAAAAAGCAAAAAACATGCAACAAAGGAAATACAAGCATGCAACAGTAAAAGGAGCCAGAATACCTCACAACACATACATCCGACTCACAAGTAAGCGACTAACCCACTCCTTTGTTGCATTTGTGTAATTGAAATATATGCATAAGTGAATGAGATGGTTGGGGTTGAATGAGAAAAGGTGGCCGGTTAACTTGGCCACCTTCATCAAGTTGATTGCACTCATCCGAAGATGTCACCACACATGCGCATCGTCAACTTAGAGAAAGATCCCAGGACAGGTAGTGGAGGGTTTGCAAACTCCGATGCAATGATGAGAGGTGATTGTAGGAAGAAACCATGATGACAAGGCAAGTGGGGACCAACAGTTTGAATATGGCCAATGTACCTTTTTGCTAGCTCACCCCATCACCGGAAATATCTAAAAGAAGGAATAAGTACTCCTCCTCGAAACACTCTCTCCACCTTTTCTTTCATTCTGTCCTCGTCCACTTAGCTGCAAAAATCTCTTTGTTACCCCATAGCCTCAAAACCATCGTTCTCCATCACTCTCATCCATCCTCCTACTATTGCTGTTCTACATAATCACATATAATTTCTACAGGAACACCTACAGGCAGTTCTACAGGAGGGGAAGTGAGCTGTTTTTAAGGCGAAAACATGGTTTTTTTCTCGATTTCTATCTTGAGGAGGTAGGTTCCATGCATACCCACCTTGATTATCAATATGTGCAAGGAATGATATCATTTTAAGGAGGAATTGAGTCCAAAGAAGAAGAGGAATTACATAAAAAAAATCTACCTGTTTTCTTAAAAAAAACCACAGCTTTCCTCTATTTTCCTGTTTTCTTCAAAATTCTTGTCTCCATCTCTACATTTGGTGTTCAATTGGGGTATAAGCACAATGAAAAGAGGATTCATGAGGAAGGAGCCCACTAATTCAACCAGGCTCCATGAACATCCCCAAGTAGTAGCCATATTCACAAGGGCAAATTGGATGACATTTTTTGAGAAATTCTGAGGGTTTGATGAGGAAGTTGCTCAAGAATTTGCCTTTTCTTTAGTCCCTCATTCAAGAACCCATGCCATTGTCACTCTTAGAGGTCTTTCCATGTAAATCACTCGAGAATTTATCAATAGGATTACTACCCTTCCTCTTGGATTGCCTTGGAGAAAAGATGAAAAATCAATTGGACAGGTTGCCAAGAAAAATTTCTTCCAAAACAATGAACATCCTGTAGAAGATAAAAATGGCATTAGAAGGACAAGCATACCCTACCCTTGGGATGATATTAGTTATCAAATCATCAAATATGTTTCCTATGAAGGGAGGTATAGCATAGTCTATGGCTACCATTTTAGAATCCTTCATGAGCTGAGATATGGCATGGACACTCCAACACCCTAGAAACTTAACATCCCCTATTTCCTCCTACAGTCCCTCATAGAATCTAGCATTATATTCAAGGTTGGGAGTCCAGATCAGCTAGATCACCATGGGTTAATTAAAATATTAGTGGAAGAAGCCCTCCATACATTCACAATCCCCATAGCATGGAAATTTTCTGAAACATGACAACAGAAGATGACATAAAGGCCCTCACCTATTATATCAATCCTTCTGATAGTGAGGAGGAAAAGCAGCAAGGGGGAGAAGGAGAAGAAGCTGAGGAACAAGAAGGGAAGAAGAAAGGAACCAAAACAGAGTAGGAAGAAACAAAACAAACAAAGACAGAGAAAAAGATAGAAGGAAGAGAAAAAGGGGTAGAAAACACAAATTGTCTCTTGAGACCCTAGAAAGAGAGGTAGCAGCTACTCTCACTGCCCTCAACACCCCAATTAATCCAAAACAAAAGAAGAAGAGGCAGACCTCAACGTATTTCAGGGCTAGGAAGAGCACACGGATCAAAAAAGGGAAGCCCTAGCCTTCTTCTAAAGTGTCTATTGTTATTGAAGATTCACCCTCTGCCCAAGGAAAGGAATCCCCTTCCAAGGCACCTATCACTTATGAAAGGGGGACTCCTAGATCTCCCACATGGAAGGAAAAAGTAGAACTACAGGACTCAAAAACAGTTCTACAAGAGGCACAAACTGTTCTACAGGAGACCTTGTCAAGACTACAGGAGACCAAAAAACTTGAAAAAAGGATAGAATACAGCCACAGGGGAAGGAGGAAGCAACAAAGGCACAAGAACTTGAACTCCAGCCTAGTCTTGGCTCTTACTACAATATTATTGAGGAGGGAAGAATCATTCCACAAAAAATTGCAATTCCACTATTCTTTGAGCTGGAGAAAGAAAGAATAAGGACCCATAGGTGGATGCAAATAGCCAAATCCAAGGGAGCTGAGTATATTGGCCATATGGAAAATCAACTCAGATAAATGGGCAGAGAATTAAGTGTTGTCAGACATAGAGAAACAATCACAAGAACTCACCTTGAAACAGAAAATGAATTGATAAGAAGACAACTGCAAGAAAAAGAGACACAACTGGCATGCATGGCCAGCTGGTCCACGGAGGCACTGCAATGTAGAACACTAGCAAAATCATATGGATTATACCTCAAGTACCAATGGCTACAGTTTCAGATAAAGAATTTGGCACAGAGAGGCACAATGCCTTTTCAAGATTATAGATAGTTTATGGACCTGTGTGACCAAAGCTCATCAGAGGACAAGGCAAAAATAGCATAATTCTATCTGCATAACATGGCCATGGCCGCATGGATGAACCATGAAGAGTTAAGGGGAACAAAAATAAGAAAGTTGATGATAAAGGAGCAGAACGAGCCCTTAATGATTAGAGCTAAGCCATCAGATCCCATGGAACTCATGAGCACACATAACCTACTTGTAAGAAATCCCAAAATTGCCCCTAAATATATCAATGATTAGGCTCAAGCCATTGCACATTTTGAGGATATGGAAAGGTTACTTGGGGATGACTGTGTGCATGCTTGTATGAGGAGGTGGAACACCCTACCACACAGTTTGTAGATCAGGGAGTATCACTCCCAAACAAGGATGAAAGACGCATTAAGGAGAGTGTCGCTATACAAGCACTCCATGTAGAGTTTGAAGGTCAATTGGATTGGCCTCAAATTGAGTGCCCCACTGCTACTTGGCATGCTAGAAGGCAGAAAAGAGGAAGAAGAGAAATAGTAGTGGGCATAAGTAGACAGAA
This sequence comes from Pinus taeda, assembly GCA_000404065.3. Lineage (NCBI taxonomy): Eukaryota > Viridiplantae > Streptophyta > Pinopsida > Pinales > Pinaceae > Pinus > Pinus taeda. The sequence continues at coordinate 14,855 of APFE031169499.1, forward strand.
AGGCAAGATTCCATGACAAAGAAGAGGAGATCACATTAGAAGCATGGGATGTTAGGGAGGCCACCAAGGTTATCAAAGATGAGGAGATGGACTAAGTTTCTCAGAGGATGAGCAACACCTTCAGTAGGGGGTGATGATTTGCCCCATAAAAGGGTAATTATATGGGCTGATTTTGCCTCCTAACATAGTTAAATCAACCCTTCTCTTAGCTTATTGCATGTTTTTTTATTATATTTATGCTTATGGAGTGAGTTGGGTTAGTTATGATGCCATGAGGTCTAATATGTGTTTAATGCAGATTTTTGTTGAGTTTTGAAGACAAAGTGAAAGATTCAATGGAAAATTGGTAGCAATAATTCGAAGTGGACAAAGGAGAGGATTTATAGGAGGGAATACCCCTTATTTATTACTCCCCACTTCGAATTCTCCTTCATGTATCTCAGAGCACAAACATCCAAATCAATGCACTAGGACACAACCGAGTAAGTGGAGGATAACTTATGTTTATCTCAATTTTTGGGAGCCAAGCCTCCCTTATTTTAAGGAAGCTGCTGGGAGCTTCAGTTGTATCAGTAGAGAGGCCTAGGGCCTCACTAGGGTCGAATTTTTGTTGAATTGTTTCTGCAGTTTTGCTTTGCTCAACTTCGAGCTCACTTTTGGTGACAGTTTCATGTAATCCTATTACTATTTTGATAATAAAGATGAGATTCTTCTTGAGCTAGCACCGAGTTAACTTAGAGGGCTGAAGCTCTTGGGTTAGGGCCTAATCCAAGCAACCAAGTTCCTCTTGTTTGTATTTATATGCTTTGTTTCAGTTTATGGATTAGATGATGTTAGATGAATTTCTTTCTTGGTAAAGAATAGGTTGCTTTTGGTAATTTAGAAGGTTGTTTCCATTTTTGTTTTCTATAGCAGGGTAAATAATGGTAGAAAGAAGATACAAAAGGCCAGCAATAGTGCCCTAGCCTCCTTTCCTCCCTTTGGGACCATGAACTGAGGCCAAGATCCTCTTGCTACCACAAAAACACATATTTTCCTTCTCCACAGGATTCCTAGTGTTCTAGTTTGTTAGAAGGTTAATACTTTGCTTTAGATCTCTTTCACCATGCTCATTTTTGTCTTTGCAATAAGTCTTCTTCCATGCTTTCTCTCATTATAGCATTTTTCAGCATTTCTTTCTATAGCTCATAATTTAGATTAGCTTGATGAAAAATTATGTTTTTGATGTATTTAATTTCCTTGCTTGCTTGATTTCATTGTTTGACTGTCAGTCCTTTTGCAATAGATTTCTTCTCACAGCAAGTTAGCCTATCAACCATCACATTCTCTCCCTGATCTATGACCTACAGGTCACCCAAAGTTCACCTCAAATCTACCTTAGTTTTTTGCATTTTTCCATAGGATTTCTTCCTCTCTCCTGACCATCTTTCCCTCTCTTAGTGATCCTTGGTGAACCCTAGGTGCCCTAACACATCATCCTAGCCTTCATCTACCCTTTCCACCCACTCTCACACCTTTAAAACCTTCAAAACTACTCTCGACATCCTCCTGTAGACATCTTGTAGATCTCTTGTAGATCCCCTGTGTCCTCCTGTATATTTTCTTGTAGGCTTCCTTTTGAAGGCCAATTGTAGGAAAGGCCTCGAAAAGGCCACCTGAGAATGCCTAGGACCCATCCACACCATCCTACATCCTCTCAAGTCCCAAGACAACCCTCCATCGCCACCTATTCACTACCACATTCACAAACAAATAAGTTACATGCATGGCAAGTTCACATAAAAATACATAAAAATCCAAAAAGATGTTTTTTCCTCATTTCCTTCCAGAAATAGCTTGAGTAGATGTTGTTTACTTCCTTGAGTAGGTAATGGCATTCATTTCATGGTTTTCATATTTCTTTCTGCAAAAGTAGGATTAGTTGGTTAAGTAGGGTTTGCTAGGCTTACTTTACATTTCAGTCTTTTTCCTTTCTACAAGTAGAGTAGCCTCTGTAGAGTAAGCTTTCCTTTCTTGCATCACATATAGAGCTTCTTCTAGAATCCATAGAAGTTGGTTTGAGCTCCTAGTGATCTTGTGCCAACTGACCAAGTGATGGCCTATAGTAAGAACTAGTACTTGTGCATACAACACTATCGCTTCCAAGTTTGTTACAAACTATCGGGTTGATAAGAGTAAAGTAGGCAATCGAGTAGTTGCATCATTATTGCTACAATACTAGTGCTTAGCAGGTCGATTCTAGTTTTGTTGGTTCATCACAATCTCTAGTTTAATGGGCCAGTGGTGTGACCCTAAACACGGAAGGGTTGTAGCTTCGTAGAAGATACCCTTTCCTAAGAGGTCTTCTGTTGCAAGAAATGTGTCTAGCCTGGAAGATATTTGATTGCTCCCTCCTCGCTGGTTATTCCAAGTGTATTTCCCATTTATAGTTGGAACGTTAATCATTTTCATTTTTGCTTGTAGGTCCCTAAATTTCTCCATTTCTGGTTCTTCTCTTTGCAATCCAACTTTCTTTTCATCTTTTGTTGTTGTCATGTTGAAGTCCCCTGCTATCAACCACAGTTTTTCTTTATGTAAGTTACCAAACTATTGGAGCTGATGGATGAATCTTTCTTGTTCCATTGGAATATGTGGTCCATAAACTACTGATACTAGAAACCAATCGTTGTTTCTTATTAATCGAAACTTCCCTATGAGGATCCTTTTCATTCGTATCCAATATTCAGTTTTTATTTTTATTAGGTTCCATAAGATTGTAATACCTCCCACACTTCCATTTACATCTATGGTCATGCATTCATATTTTGGTTTGATTTTGTTGAGGATCTCCTTTATTTTCTCTCCTGGGATTTTTGTTTCCTGTAGTAGCATTATTTGGGGTTTTTCTCTCCTTAGCCTTTCCGCTAAGTGTCTCTGTTTGCCTTTACTATTCAGGCCCCTTATATTCTAGGATGTGACTATCATGAGGTGTTTGGGTTGGTTTGATGAAATACCGCTGAGAGTGGGACTACTCATCCAGTATTCACTAACATTTCACCCATGAGTTGTATTGATTCCTTTATATTCCTTCTACCTCTTCTTTTCCCTCCTTTTATTTTGATTTGGAGGTCCTGAGAATTGTCCTATTGGAGGCCTAATTGTTCTACCATTCATGTCTTTCCTCTTCCCTGTTTTTCTTTATATTGTTGGAAGGTCTCTCGATATATTTTTTTTCTGTTCTTCTGGAATGAATCTTTCATCCAAGTGTTTCCATTCCTCTAAGAGTTTCCATAATATTTCTTCTTCAGAACTTAATTCTTCTCCTCTATTTGTATCAATTTCCATTATTGCATTTTCCAGTTTCCCCTTTGTTTCCTTGTCATCCTTGTCTGATGGTTCACCTTGAGCTTTTCGCTTGATGTGTAGCATAACTTGGCTTGTATTATGTTCTTTTACTTTTTCTCCCTAGTAATCCATTGATTGAGTCTCACTATATTTCTCTTCTTGTTGAAGGATTTCAAAGCTATTTTTATAACTTGTTTTGTTTTGTTGTTCTTTCATTATTTCTTTGGTGTTTTACTTTGTGTTTCTTCTTTTATTTTTTACCTCCTGAAACCCTTCCTTGTCTTCTTGATTTATCATTTGTGTTTTGTTTCTTTTCTCCTCTTCTTCGATGTTGAATGGGAATTCCTTGACCAGGTGACCATACTCATGGCATCTTTTACATCTGAACGGAATGTGCTCATAATCCAGGGTTTGTTTCCATACTTCCTCATGATATTCTAACTCAACTATGTCTGGGATTAGGTCAGCTATGTTCATGTAGACAGAGATTCTTGCATATGAGGTGTATCTACCCTTTTTTTTAGTTTCTGCTATTTTAACAAATCTTCCTATAGTGTTTCCTATTCCTTCTAGGATTTCTAGATGCCAGAAGTCCATTAGGAGTCCAAATAGTCTTACCCATACTGGTGCTGCTAAGAATTTTTTCTTATCAGGGTTATAGCATTCTTCCCAATATCTCATAAACAATCCCACATTATAATGGAAATATGGACCATTTTCAAACACTTTTTCTTTATCTTGCAGGTTCGAGAAAATTACTATAAAAAATCCTTGTGCTCCCATCTTCAGTTCAATGTGGCCTTTGGGCTGCCACTTCTGTTGGATTCATATGGTGAGGTCCTTTTCTGCTAGCCATACTCTGATGAATTTGCAAAGGGGTGCATGGTCTTTCATGTAGCTTCGGTAGTGCTCTAGTTTATTCATTGGGATGATAAACCTCAGTTTCTCTACAACACATGGTAAACACCTTCCTCTGCTGCCAGCCTGCCATCATGCTCCCAGGTCAGGTCCCAGTTTTCTTGTTTCTTTCACCTAGTTACAGCTATTTTGTCCTTCCCCTACTATTGCATCTTGATAGGAGGGGATCTCTCCCCTCCTCCCTTCCTCTTTCATTGTTGTTAGTTCTCAGTACCGGTGTCTGTCACTGACTGTATCTCTTGCTACATTTTCTACACTGCCTAGCTCATGGCCGCGTGACATTATTATTATTATTATTATTCTATTATTATTATTATGATTTAATATTATTTATTTAAGTAATATTTTTATGATTTTTTTTATTCATAACATTGCCACCCCCTTTAGATATGCTTGTCCTTAAAGCATAACAAGAAGGGTTTTCTCTACTTGGACACGTTTTTATGGAATGGAATCTATTTACTTTAACTTTTCTTATGTCTTGTGAGTTGGTAAAGTTCTCAAATGAATTTGTACCTTTGTTGAAGCTGGGAGTGTTAACACCATATAATTTATAGTGTTGTCCTTGCCAAATAAACGCCATGAACTGTTCTTCAAGGTTTGTAGTATAGCTTCCTAATTGTATTAACGTTTTTCTTGTGTCTTGTGACTTGGTATAGTTCTCAAATGAATTTGTACCTTTGTTGAAGCTAGGAATGTTAACACCATATAATTTATAGTGTTGTCCTTGCCATCTAAACTCCATGAACTATCCTTCAAGGTTTGCAGTATAACTTTCTAGCTGTATTAACCATTTTCTTGTGTCTTGTGAGTTGGTAAAGTTCTCAAATTAATTTGTACCTTTGTTGAAGCTGGAAGTGTTAACACCATATAATTTATAGTGTTGTCCTTGCCAATTAAACTCCATGAACTATTCTTTAAGGTTTGTAGTATAATTTCCTAACTATATTAACCATTTTTCACCAAAAACTATATCCATTTCTTTGAGTGGTAAGGAAAATAAATATGTTTGTAGCTCTACTTGTATCAAGATTTAAATGATGACATTCTTCTATCTCTTTAAACTTTTACGTAGTAGAAATGATCATGGTCAGATCCTTGATTACGCATACACAAAGATCAAGTTGTTTATCAAGATCAATGTTTATACGATTGTGATTACTTCTAGAATCTACAAGTATATTGACATTTGTGCCTCTTATGATCGCTTTAAGCTTTAGGGTTTCAAGGTGTAATCTCCTTGTCATGTTTGTTAGTGGTTTAGTAAGCTTAATTCTCTTTCTTCTTGGACACTAGTTTCTCTTCTTTCAAAGACGTGGCACAACATATTTTGTAGTCATTTGTTGTTTTTGTTCTTTTGAAGAATTTCTTTCTTCGTCATGATTTTTCCTAACACTTGAAATTGCAGCTAATGATGCTTATTGTGATGGTTCCTTATGGTCTGAATATTCACTGTGTATGATAATGATTTCTTTTCCTCGGGTATTTGTAATTCAACTTTCCTTCAATGTACTATTTTATAGTATCATAAGGACATGTCTTCACATTTATTTTCCAGTGTCCAATTTTCTCCACACTTGTGTCAATTATTTTTATTTTTTATCATTTTCTCTGTCTCATTACTTGAAGTGTATGACTCTCTCAACATCATAAGTATATAATTTATTATTAAAGCATCTATTTCCTGACATCCATTTGTCTCTAGAATATCTACATTTGTGTCTCTTTTTTGCTTGAGTATTGTTGCTAGTTTTCATCTTCCTTGAATGATGGCATTTTGAAATTATTTTTTTTCAATAAGCCTCATTTCATGTCTAGGTTATTTGGTAGTTTGTGGTTTGTACAATTTCATTTCGGCACGAATATGTTGGGTTGTGTTATATTCTTTCCATGACTAACCTATGTAGTGAACCGGGGGGTTAGAGGGGGGCCGGAGCCCTCCCTTTGTTGCGCCGATTGCGCAACGGGGGGGCGGCAGCCCCCCCTGTCCGGGGGGTTTGAGGGGGGTGGGTAGCCCCCCTCTACGAGGTTCGGGGTAGCGCCCTGAGAAATTTTTTTTTGGACCCTATATTAGGTTGGGCGAACCTACCTATGGTTTTCGGTCCATGGTTTTGGACGCGATGGTTTTCGGTCCATGGTATTGGATGCTTCGGCATGTATAAATATGTATTGTAACATTGAAAGGAATATAATGAAAAAATTCAAGCTGGTAGTCCCGGTTTTGGGATCTAGTGGGAAATCTCTGTGTATATGTGTTTTATGTGTTATGCTCTCGCATTTTTATTTTTCCTGTGATTTAGAATTCATATGCAGGTAATTTCTGTACGGGGTTAAAACCTACAGTCTAGAGGCCGATTCAAGGAAGTTATATCGATAAGAATTAAAGGCTTATTGATCAATGCAAAGGTAGATTTAGGGCCTAAAATGACATCATACTGATCTTTGGGTGTGGAAACTTGGTTTGGGCATCCCCCCATTCTGTTGCAGGTGAGACTTCAGTCCGCGCTTTGTGGATTAATGTCGAAAGGGCTAATAGTATAGGGATTTGTTTGACACAACTAACTCTGAACCTGGGTCAGGACCCAATAAGCCAACAAATGGTTTTGTTTATGGGACAGGGATCTGCATAAGAGATGTGTGATGTCGCATCACTAGAATCCAACAAAGAAAGATATTGAGAATTTGTTGGTAGAAAGATCCACAAATTCGCAGTGCAAGAGAATAGAAATCTGTGCCTAACAAAAGAACAGTAGTTGGAAAAATATCTATACACATAAATACATGAAATTTTCTTCCGCACCTTCCCGATCAAACTATACGAGTGGATTGTTAAATTGGCAGATGACCAAAGAAGGTGGAGGCTTGACGGTCTGATAGTGTGGACCCCAGAGCTAGTGCGAAAGTTGGAAGCTTCTGAATATAAGATCACACACGCTTTCGATCACTAGCTCAATTGAGTCATAGGAGGATTTGTGACATAATTTGTGGCTGATACCTCAGTCAGATACAGTGAAGCAGAGTGACACTTTTTTAAGGGATCGCGAGGTAAGTATTTGAGATCTTTGTATACTCGGATTAAAATGATCTTGGGTGAAAAGTGGGTTATGCCAATGCCTTGACGTTTGGATCTATGTGAAGTGGACGATTCTTTAGAAATCAGGAGAGAGAAGGTCTTGGATACAACCCATTGATAGAACCTCCTTCGAGTGATGACGAGGGAGCGGTACATCCCTCACCACGAAGCGCTATACAGTTGATAAACCAGGGTTTTTTGTGAATACCTCATCCACCCACACCACCTCCACCTTCACCTCCACAACATACAACTTCACCCACACCACCACCACCTCTACGACCGTTCAATATGTTGAATACTATGAAGTTTCCCGTTTTCAAGGGCTTGGGAAGTGAGGACCCAAATCAGTTTTGATTCGTTGTCAAGGCTATATGGATGACATAGAATATTATGGATAGTCATATAAAGAAGGCGCAATTGGTTACCTCCCTACAAGATCACACGTTGACATGGTACATTAAGTACTACACTAATAACCTGCTAGCATCATTAGTAGACACTCAGACGGCTCTGAACAAAGAATTTGGTAGGCCCAAGTATAAACCACAATCGGTCATTAGATTCAAGGAAATCATGATGAGGCCTGGTGAAACGCACTGGGAATTAGATCAAAGATTGAAGTTCCAGATCTGTGAAGCTAACATGAATCTCACGGATAGTCAGCATTGTGAATGGTTTGTAGCCTTGCTACAGCCCCACCTAAGGGTTACTTTATCACAACAAAATATAGGGACTGTCTAGTCAATTTAATGTCTTAAATTTCTCTACATAAATTATCAATCCAGGTATCGTAAACTGATGAAGTGTGGTGCACTATATGTGCTTAGTTAACCTTTCTCTTACTTCGTTGTTTTATAGTTTATGTTGTTTTTGGGGTTTTGTTCTTGTTGGTTTTCTAAAGTGTCAATCAAAATAAAATACAATAACCAAACAATTAGCTAATGACTATGAGACCCAGTATCCTTGCTGCTTCAACAAAAGGACAAGATGATTCTATCATGTCATTAGTTCAATCAAAATAAAATGCAATAACCAAATAATGAGCTAATGACTATGAGACTCAGTATCCTTGCTGCTTCAACAAAAGGACAAGATGATTCTATCATGTCATTAGTCATTAAAAGGCTATGTGCATCACTAATCTACAATCAACTTGAAAGCAATTTATGTACAGCTAATATACATAAGCATAACAAAATTAAATGCAAAATTAAATGACAACTATACAAGGCAAGGGCCCCTCTGCCACCTATGAAATCAAAGAAAAATTGAACACACTTGCATGAATTTAAAATTGCATGAATGAAAAATCTAATCTATCAAACTTGAAAGTAATCAAATCAAATCAAAGCAATATTTACAAAATGAAATCTATTCTACCTTACATTATACAAAGCAATATTTACAAAATAAAATCTACTCTACCTTACATTCTAATGTGCTCCATGATATCTACTTCACATCTCCTTCCATGTTGAGAACATCAAAGCTTTATTCAAATTCTTCAAAAGTACCAAGTACAACAAAGTTCTCCAAAGCTTTCAAAAGCCATCAAGGAAGAACTACAATCTTAAGAACTAGGGACTAAAAAGACTTAAAGACTAACAAATGAAGGAGAGAGATCTCCTATTTATACAAAAAGATGAGAGCCATCTCATTAATGATAATCCATGAATCTCTCCCTCTATCTCTAGAGTCCTAATCAAAATAGGAACTGATAAGACACATGTCTTTTTAGAGTTACAATACAATTAGGAGATGTGACACATATCCTCATGATCCCATGATTCTTTCCACTCAAATTCGAATTTGGCCTTAGAGTGCCACATAAGGGTCTTCTAGAAGCCTCCATTCAACCTACACATGTCAACAATCTCAACCCATTGGTTAGGTATAAGCATATGCACATTATTTTCTAATTTTTAACCACAAATTCACTTTAAAAGACTTAGAATTAATAAAGATTGGAAAAACATAAATGTGGCCAAATGATAATGAAAGTGGGATGAATGTGGTGACAGAGTAGTGAAATGGAGGTGATATAATGGACATAATAGTGAAAGTGTAATGGAAATGAATGACATTTTCAAGACTCAACAGCAGGTTCCGTTGTTCCAATACCAACTAACTGAGGTGGATCCACCGTACCCATGGATGGTCCATTGGAGTGAGTTGATCCCTAGGGTTACCGGGGGCTAACAGATGTCCTATAAGCCTACCTTTTTCTTGTGGCTATGATGACAACTGATCATAGTGGAGGATTGGCCTGACAATGGTACTTACTTCCCCAGAGATTCGGATATGCCACTCCTAGAGGGGAGGATTTTGATGATGGAGGTAAAAAACAAACAATTTTTAGATGTTTTTTATTGTTTTTTGAGATATATGTGTTCATGACATTTTGATTTTGTGAATGATGATGTTGGACCAAAATGCCCTGTCAGGATGTCCCCAATCACCAGGCATGCCGCTCGACAGTTTGATGTCTCTCATTATCAAGAGGGAAGCAACAACAAGGAGGAGATTATGCAGAATCTCGAGGGTTTGACCCATGGGATCCTAGAGTATGCCCAAATGGGTGATGTCCCACGCCAGTACTAGAGGCATACAGTGGGGGTGTCATATTGGATCTTCTGACTGCTGACTCGCATAGTCCGAGTGATTACATGGTACCATGAGAATCATGTTGTTTATTGCATAGGTCTAGCATTCCACATTTTTGAGGCCTGCAAGCCACGGATGTATAGGGTCTGCAAGCCATCGATGTATTTTGAACACACATATTCCCTAGTCTTCCCTTCTCTAACACACAATCCATCGGTAAATATAGTCACCCCCTTCCGTACAATTAATCACCTTCCAATTTTCGTGGGCATCCCCTTCTCTGCTACACAGTCCTCGGGCAACTGCTCCCTTGGCAAGGTTTCCTTGCATCAAAAGCTCCAAAAACCAAAGCATATCCCTACCTAAAAACCATCTTACCAGTCATAACATGCTGATGGAAATCAATAGACACTATTGGGTACTAGTGTCCCACAATGGCCCTACTCCTAAAGTGCTTTACTAACATAATGTTGCATGTTCTAATTCCTTTTACTGTCGCCGCTAACATTCTCTAGCAACCAATTCCAACCACAAAAATTGGGCATTTCATGAGATTAAAAAAGAACTTAAATAAACTCAAATCATACCTCATTGGTAGCTCATCAATAAGATAAACCTACAATACTATTTTCTTCCTATCGCAACAAGTCAAACTAACTCTTTGATCAAATCATCATGTATAAACATATCACGTCCGATTAGCTCAAAATGAAACCATCATAAAACAAAATCATAGGCCACATGTAACCATCATAAATTAGAGTCATAGATCATATGCATAATAAAACTGAAATAAAATATTGATAATTATTCTTCAATCGATCCCTTTCTTCCACCTTTGTCCTTGTCCTTTCTGTACACACACTAGATCAGTTGCCACATCCGGTAAGCACCCAGTGCTTCTCTTCAACCATGTACACATACATCTAGTGTACATCACAAGCATACACCCACACATGGTATGCCACATAGCACATACACATACATCTACACCCAAAATACAACATAACACATACACCTTGACCCACTGCACAACACAATACATATATGTACACAAAGTACAACACAACGAATATACATGTCATGATACAATGACTATGAATATACATAACATAGTACCATATGTATACAACAAAACATGTAAACAATACAACATGTATGCTCATGTATACAACACCATGTGTATAACATGTACATAACAACGGTGCATGTACACAACGCCACCTACACAATCTGTACACAGCATCACATGTGCACAGCACTACCTGCACAACATGTACACAACACCACATGTACATTGCACCACCTGCACAGTGTGTACACAATACCATGTGCACACAACACCACATGTACAACGTGTACACAACACCACATGCACACAGCACAACATGTACAACATGTACTTAGCACCACATGTACACAAAACCACGTGTACAACATGTACACAATACCATATATACACAACACCATATGTATAATGTGTACACCACACCACATGTACGTAGCACTGCATATACAACATGTACACAACACCATTTGTACACAACATCGCATATATGACATGTACATGACACCATATGTACACAACATTACATATACAACATGTATACAACACCACATGTACAACATATACACAACAGTAGTAATGCACATCCAAAGCCCACACTGTCTCTACCAAGAAGCCTTACCTCTACTGTCTTTCCACTATCCATGCTTGTCCCATCATGCCGCAGATCACGCTGCTTTCATTCAGCTAATGCATCCCTCAAAATCTCTTATCCATAAAATAAACATAGGCATAGTATAAACACATAATATCAATTAATATCCACATGATACAATCCTCATAGATCTCTCATAGCTACTCTTCCCACTCGATTCCTCATAAACCAGGAGCCTCTTCATGCCATTCACTAGCATAAGCAATCATTCCTCCACAAGAATGACCCCTGACAACCCTTTCAGATAAATACATACATGTACACATACATAGACATCAACATAATCATGATCACAATGTAATTACTAGATATAATAAGGTCTAGGTTAGGAGAACTCCCTTTATCTGTGCACAACATGCACAACATTGAGAAAAACAGTTCCCAACTTAGCTAAGACATATGTTACCTTAAGCCCATTTAATTTACCTTTCCTGTTACCTTTCTCATGACTATCCTGTAATTTTCCATTTACCCAATGGACCCAACCAGCTCAACCGACTATCATACACTTGCCTTCAAGTACCCTTATACATGCACCAGGCTTCATTCGAGTCTTACATTACCTATTGGGTTTCATTTGGATCTTCCTGTTCTTTGTTGATCTTCCTCTTCCCCCAACCAATTCCCGAGACCATCAATATATAAAGGAAACAAGCAAGAAGAAAACCATGAAAATCTAATAGCAATACGGCACCACAAACAAAGTAGCATGGCCATGCACCAGAAACAATCAAAATTGCAAATAAAGTGCAAACAAAACACAAAACACTGAAAGCACAAAAATTTCAATAAACACCATGACTCAATTCCCCATGTTTTCCCAGTGCTTCCAAGGGTTCATAAATAAAATCTCAACCTGATCCTTCTTCAATATGTTATGGTAGTCTCTTTTTCCCTGTGATTCCTTGTATCACGCAACATTAGCTCATGTATTTACAATATTAAAACTCAACCACTTATCTCAAATATCATCATTAATATAAAATCTTGTCAAATAAATGTTCATGAATATAGCACATATCCACATAATTTCAAACAAAATCAAGGTTAAGAAAACACCTTATATTCATGCAGGCACTCCTTCATTTGGAATTGTGGTTTCCAAACATAGCCAAAGGTTCACCCAATTCCTTTCTTTTACCTCTTTACCTTACTGTAATTGGGTCTTTGATCCAGGTGGATCTTGGTGGCCACTTTCCAAGTCCACCTGGACCCCCACCATTGTTTCTCTCAACATTTTCAGTTTCCTTAATTGTAGCACAACTTACTATTTTTAGTAGTTTTTTGGGTCCTGAACTTCTGGAGCTGTTTTGAGGCCCTAATCGATGTTTTTTGGGAAATATGGGGGCAACATGGGTCCATGGACCGATGTTTCCCTTCCCAAAGTGGTGGTGCTTAGACAAATCTTTCTAACGAGCTGTTGGACGCGTCAAACGGAGATCGTATGCCAAAGTTACGACCCCGGGAAGTTGATGTACCAATTTACCCAAACGGGGCCCACAGTTTGGCGTTTCATCTTCTAGGGTTAGGTTTTGCAATGTTAAGGGTTTTCCATTGTTTCTCAACAATAAATAGCCCTTCGAGCCTCATTGTAACACAGTTCAGAGACATGTAGTTGCCACATCTCTTCTCATAGATAAGCTACCATCGCCCTAGCTGGTTTATTTCCAACTATGTTTGTAAGCATATTTCAGTATTTTCCATTAATGAAATGAAGTATTATTTCCACTGCATCTTTGTGTATATGGTTATCTCTGTATTTTTTTGTGTTCCTGTTTAATTCTGGATCACTGGTATCAGAGCGGTCTTCTTTTTCTCTGTTTTTCTTTGCATGTCCTCAACAAGGTCGGGATATAAGGAGTTAGGCCTTGAACTGGTCGAACCTTTGCAAGGCCAGCCTCGCAAATCCCGATGGCCTCCCATGACAGATGAGAAGAAAGACGAGGGGGCAAGAGATCCTATCAAAATCTTGCTCGAAGAAGCCCTCGAGCGATAATGGAATGCAATGATGGGCAACTTTTCCCAGATCCTTTAGTGGCTACCCAGAAGCGACGCATCGGCTTCCAGCAGCTACTTTGGAAACGCCACGCCCTTTAAGGTACAAGTTAATTTTGAAATCCCCATATTTGAGGGTCAGATTGATGCAGATGCCGTAGATAAATGGTTAAATTTGCTAGAGAGTTACTTTTCTGTTCATGAATTTTCGAGTCGGGAAAAGATTGTTTTTTCTCTTCTCAAAGCAGCCCCCCACATCAAGGACTGGTGGGAAACCTACTGCGAGCAGAAGGATGAAAGTACTGGCTCACTATTTTCAGCCGCACCCACCTGGAATTCATTCTGGGATGCCATCAAGGAGCAGTACTACCCTGTCGGAAGCTATGAGGATGAATACATAAAGTGGACCATGCTGTGGTAGGGAAGGGACCAAGACGTGTCGGAGTTCACCAATCTTTTACACACCCTTCATACAAAGTTGGGTATCAAGGATTCGAAGCAGCATTTGATACTCAAATACCACAGTTTCCTGCACAAGTACATCCAGGAAGAAATAGAATTCCTTAACATCTCCTCACTCGACACAACATATTGATATGCCATCAAGGTCGAGCAGAAGTTTAAACAAAAGAAGCGAGACTTTGGGTTTGCGCATTGAAAGTAAGGGAAAGGTGCCCCTAAGCCACAGAACAAAGGACAAAGCCAAAAGAACCTCATTACGAAAGAGGTCATGAAGTGGTTGGGCTTACTGACCACAACACATCCACAACCATACACCATCGGCTGGCTTCACCAAGGACGGGATCTTCGCGTGAGCCAGCAGTGTCGCCTTCCATACAACATCAAGCCCTTCACGGATGAGGTATTGTAAGACATTTCTCCCCTTGAAGTTTGTGATGTATTATTAGGACAACCATACTTGTGGAAGTGACATGCTATGTATGAATCAAGGCCCTGTGCTGTTATTATTACATTGGGAAATTAGTTGTACAGGATACTAGAGGTAGCACTGCCTATCGCCATCTCTTTGATTACTGCAAAACAATGCAGTAAGCTCATTTCCAAAACCAAGAAATTTGTTTTCCTGATGATACGCCCTCAAGAAAAGAAGAAGACGGTGGCCATGGCCTCCAGATAGGGCCCCTCCACATGACAACTACAGATGGACAAGGTCGTGGAGGAGTACGAGGACATCTTCACCTCCATCAGAGGGGTTCCTCTACATTGTCAGGTCAAGCACTCCATCGATCTGACCCCAAGTGCGCCGCTACCCAATGGACCAATTTATCGGCACTCCATTTTGGAGAACAATGAAATCAAGAGGCAGATTCAGGAGCTCCTGTAGAAAGGTCACATTCGTCTGAGTTCATCGCCTTGTGGGAGCCCAATCGTGTTGGTACAGAAGAAGGATGGGACTTGGAGACGCTGTATTGATTATCGGGCGTTGAACAAGATCACTATCTGTAATAGGTACCCGATCCTGCGGATTGATGACCTCCTGGACCAACTAAAGGGAGCGAAATATTTCAGCAAGATCGATCCAAAGTCAGGATATCACCAGGTACCAATCGAACCCTCTGATGTGTGGAAGACTGCCTTCAAAGCCAAGGAGGGCCTTTTCAAATGGTTGGTTATGCCTTTCGGATTGAGGAATGCTCCTGCAACCTTCATGAGGCTAATGGATGACATCTTGCAGCCATTCACCAACTCATTTGTAGTGGTATACTTGGATGACATTATGATCTTTAGCTAGAGTTGGGAACAACACCTCCACCACATCCGACAGGTTCTCCAAACACTGCGGCAACACAAGCTATGTGCCAATTTGGAGAAATGCACTTTTGGCATGACCCAAGTTCAGTACCTGGGATACATTATTGATGAGCAGGGAGTGCATGTGGATCCAGCCAAGATCCAAGTCATTCGGGATTGGCCATCTCCAACCACTATGACAGAGCTCCACAGCTTTCTAGGTCTTGCCAACTTCTACCGCAGGTTCGTGTTGGGGTTTTCTCATATCACTTGGCCTTTGAGTCAAGTCACCAAGGGAGGAGCGAAGGCAAAATTATTTTTGTCTGAATCTCAACAGAAGGCATTCATAGAGTTGAAAGATCACCTCTGCACGACACCAATGCTCGCGTTACCAGATTTACAACAACCATTTGAGGTCGAGACAGATGCCTCTGACTATGCTATTGGGGCAGTCCTTACTCAACATGGGCATCC
>APFE031169499.1:34175-47670 GCA_000404065.3 Pinus taeda
CAGCTTTCTAGGTCTTGCCAACTTCTACCGCAGGTTCATGTTGGGGTTTTCTCATATCACTTGACCCTTGAGTCAAGTCACCAAGGGAGGAGCGAAAGCAAAATTCTTTTGGTCTAAATCTCAACATAAGGCATTCATAGAGTTGACAGGTCACCTCTACATGGCACCAGTGCTCGCGTTACCAGATTTACAAAAACCATTTGAGGTCAAGACAGATGCCTCTGACTATGCTATTGGGGCAGTCCTTACTCAACCTGGGCATCCAGTGGCATATCACAGTGAAACACTTTCAGAAACAGTCTGGAAGTATCCCACTTATGATAAAGAGATGTATTCCTTTGTGCAGGCTTGCCAACAATGGAAGCATTACATTTTGGGGAAGGAAAGGGTCATCCACACAGACCACCGACCCCTGCAGTTCATACAGACCCAAGGGAAATTGCAGAATGATCGCCATTAGAAGTGGTCTACATACCTCCAACAGTTCCACTTGAATATCAAGTATAAGAAGGGTAGCACCAATAATGTTGCAGATTGCCTCAGTCGACCACCGATCATGGCATTAACCACCGTGCTCAACTCTTGCGGGCACGAGACTTCTAATTGGCCATTTCTCTACAAAAGTGACCCATAATTCGGCCACACATACCAGACACTCTTGGAGGGTCAGCATGTTCAGAATTTCCACCTCCAGGATGCCCTGTTATGCCACCTGGATCACCTTTGTGTTCCTTCAAGCGAGCGTGGCAAGATGATTTGGGAAGCACACTACAGTCTGGCTGCTGGGCATTTCGGGGTCGAGAAAACAGTGGCAATACTACAAAAGAATTTTTATTGGCTGAATCTTCGACAAGATGTTGGGAAGTACATCAGATCATGTATTGTCTGTGCCATTGCCAAACTGACCATCAAGAAGCAAGGCCTCTATGCCCCACTGCCTACCCCTAGTCGACCTTGGGAATCCATCTCCATGGATTACATGTTAGGCCTTCCTTCCACGAAGCATGGAAATGACTGTGTTTTTGTGGTCATCGACAGGTTCTCGAAGATGGCCATTATGGCAGCATGCAAGAAGAATATCACAACAGAAGCCACTACTAAACTCTTCTTTGAACGAGTGTGGGTGCACTTTCGGATCCCACAGTCTATCATCTCAAATCGGGACAGTGGGTTCCTTAGTACATTTTGGTTCAATCTCTGGTCAATGATGGACACCAAACTCATTAAGTCTACAACTTCCATCCTCAAACTGATGGCTAAACAGAGGTTGTCAATAGGATGATTGTGCACATTCTGTGCATGTACAACTCAAATCATCCACGCACATGGGACGAGTGCCTCCCCTATGTTCAGCGCAACTACAACCGAGCTCTTCACAACTCGATTGGCCACAACCCTTTTCAGGTGGGCTTGGGATTCCAGCCACTATGCCCCATTGATGTGGCCATGCCACTTGCAGCTACTCACATAGATTCGGCTCATATCCGGTCCGAAATAGACAAGGAAACCAACTTCATTGAGCACATCCAACATATTCGCCAGCAGGTCCATGACATTCTGGAGAAATAAAATGCCAAGTACAAGCAGCGACATGATCAACATCGGGTGCCACACAAGTTTCAGGTGGGCGACAAAGTCTAGTTACATTTGCAAAAGGAATGCCTTACTGGAGCCTATCGGAAACTGAGACCACTCCAATATGGTCCTTACACCATTACTAAGGCTGTGGGAGACAATGCATTTGAGGTCAAAATTCCCCCATTCCTTGGCCTGCACCCAGTGTTTAATGTGGATAGCCTTCGGCCATACTTTCCACCATTGCTAGACACATCCGACATTGCATAATAGCTCACACCCACAGAATTAAATCCAGATTGCATGGAACAAGCTACAACTAATTGGGTCATGGACACACAGATCAAGAACACTCGCCAACAGAATATCCAATTGTATCGAGTTGTCAAAGTAGGCCAACTCCTTTACCAGGGCAAGTGGCTCACCAGGGACCAAGTTCAACAAAAGTTTCCTCATCTCATGGAGGAACTCAACACAATGGGGACCATTGCTTCCTAAGGGGAAGGAATGAATCCAGGTGGATCTTGGTGGCACCTGGCCAAGTCTACCGGGACCCCCCATTGTTTCTCTCAACATTTTCAGTTTCCTTAATTGTAGCACAACTTACTATTTTCAGCAGTTTTTCGGGTTTGAACTTCCAGAGCCGTTTTGAGGCCCTAAATGACGTTTTTTGGGAAATCTGGGGAAACATGGGTCATGGACTGATGTTGCTTCCAAAAGTGGTGGGGCTAGATAAATCCTCTAACGAGCTATTGATTGTAAACGGAGATTGTAGTGGCCAAAGTATGACCCCGGGAAGTGATGTACCAATTTACCCAAACGAGCCCACAGTTTGGCGTTTCATCTCTGTTTAGGTTTGGAAGTTAAGGGTTTTCCATTGTTTCTCAACAAAAATAGGCCTTGAGCCTCATTGTAACATAGTTCAGAGGCATGTAGCTGCCACATCTCTTCTCAGAGATAAGTTACCATCGCCCTAGCTGGTTTATTTCCAACTCTGTTTGTAAGCATATTTCAGTATTTTCCATTAATGAAATGAAGTATTATTTATGTTACATCTTTGTGTATATGGTTATCTATGTATTTTTTTGCGTTCCTGTTTAATTCCGGATCAGTCTTATTATGTGCTATCACGTTCACACAGATGTTAGTTATATACACAAATAAATTGTTACCTTTTCATGCTAATACCAAACATGTCACCCTACAACTACACACACATGTCAGTCACATGTTCCAAAAATCAAGACATTGTGTCTATTAATTTGAAATAATCCTTTACTAATACTAACAACCATATCATGGTCTACAATCAACTCTTACTCATTATTCATAGTGCAACAACTAGCACCCACTTGCACTCAAGTGCATATCAACTCTCTCAACACATTGTGATAGTATAGCTGCCTTGAAACAAGATCATTCCTTCATGAAAATCTTAAATCACATACTCATATCATGCACTTAATCAAGCATTCAAACAACCTATAAACATACCCCTTTACTATCCATTGTCCACACCAAGGTAGAAGGAGGCAGCTACTATAATGGCTCGATCTCCAATGTCCAATTATGGAAATGGGATCTCCAAAAATTACTAAATTTAACCACACTTGCCACAACTTGATTTTCATTTCTCATACATTTTGTACCATATAAAATCAGAAACATTACACTTATTCCACTTGTAACATACAAAATGAAAACATGCCACATAATGATGCCACTTTTCCATTTCTTTACATGCAACTTTTCAAATTCCTTGCATGTGACCTTTCAAATTTCTTACATGCAACTCTTCAAACTATTTGCATGTAAATAGGCATAGATAAGCTACAACCATATTATCATACTATAATATTTTCATCTCTTCAAACACTTTACATGCAAACTAGTATAATAAACCCTTTGCATTCAAGTAATCATATATCAGCTAAAAAATACTATTATGCATTCATACTATCCCCAACCATAAACAACATTCTCATTAGGGTATTTCATCAAACAATTTGTATGTAATGGATCATTGAACCATTTAAGCATTTCATCAAACACATTGCATGCAACTAGAATAGTCAATGGTTGAATGCATATCTCCTAAAATGTAGCAATAAAAGTTATGGGAATTGAACCATATGATCAATGGGAGTCTCCCTCACTATGGTTCAAGTTTCAACTTCTGAAATTTCACAGATAAAAAGCTATAACAAAAATAACAACACAATCCTATTTGGTGCACAATTCGAGGAGAATTCAGGAAGCTCTAGTTCCACTGATCATATATCCTAAAATAAAGCAAAAAAATATCTGAAATTTTTATCACAATATCATTTGGATTTCTCCTCATTGTGGAGAAAAAATTCAACTCCTGAAACTTCCCAGAAGAAAATGTATAACATAAATTCCAGCATGGCCTACTTGAGGTCTGATTTCAGGAGCATTTAGAAGGCTTGACTTCCTATGCTCATATATCATAAAATATTGCAACTCAATATCTAGAATGTCTACCACATTATAAGTGGGATGTCCCCTCAATATGGACAATTTTTCAGATTCTAGAACCTAACATAAGATAAGTTGTGACAGAAATACCAACATGATTTGTTTAAAGATGCATTTAGGAGGGTCATCTTCCTCATATCATAATTCCTAAAATGTTGTGAACCAATATCTAACATTTTAATAACATTATCAGTGGGATTTACCCTCAATGTGGAAAAAAAATTAGCTTTTGAAACTCCACAGAAGAAAATTTATAACAAAAATAAAGCAATTGTACTCATTAATTCATTTTCTCTCCATTTCATCTATGATAGAGCCCATCTAGTCCAAGTGTTTGAACCTGGAAGCTATGACACCACTCTGTAAAACCCCGCTCCACATTTACCCGCTTTAACATACTTACTAGTATAGATATGAGCTGAGAGTTAATATGCATGACCCAACATCCAAGGTGTAGTTATGAAAATAGGGTCTAACTTTCCAACACATGCTATTCATTTTTACAAACACTTTGCATACATAGTACCTGTAAGTCATGGATGCATAGCTTGGTCATTATTTACATTAGTTTCATCAGATGTTCATCAAGAAGACTTACTTCCCTCGCATACTTGCTACAACAAGCACATATTATCTCATGAATCCATATAAAATACCAAGAGTTTGTCAAACCGTGAATTAGATCTAGATCAAGAGCACATCGTATAATAATAAATATACCATGCATGCAATATATGCTTAACCAACATAAATCCATGAAACACTAGTCATGTAAACAACAATAAATCAACAATTATGCTCATTAATCATCAATAAAGGATAACACATTTTAACATATACAAAGTACCACCTAGGTCAAGGACTTCCACATACCACCCAACCATAGATTGGGTTGAGCCAAATATTTATTTCATTCAATCACCCCTATGCCATATTCCAAGCATGAATGTGGGATATCATGGAATGAACCAATAAAAACCAAATTGGGGCTTCAAGAGGCCAAACCACCTCAACCCTCAACCAGTGATTCCACCACATGGTCGGACATCACTAACCATCACTAGATTGGTATCTACCCAACTCTCCCATGGCTCCAGAGCATTTGTTCCAACCCGGCTCCAAGACTAATAACTCAACCCACGGCCTTCCATGGCTCTAGAGTATTTTTCCAACCTGACTCCAGGGACTAGTAACTCAACCCACCAAGAACTCTAGAGTGTTTGTCCTAACCTAGGCTCCAACACTAGTAACTCAACCTAAGTTGTTCCAGGGATTCCAAAGTGTTTTTTCCAACTAACAGTTCTAGGAACTAGTAACTCAAACCACAACCATAAGGAACATGAGCACCAATGAGAAAAAAAATTGGAAAACCCACAACACCATGGCTATTCATGTAATTTCAAGGAAAGGCTAAAACCAATGCCAATCCAGACAAATCTCTGTGCCAATGAGAGCTCATAACCAAGAAACCACATGCATGTACCATGCATGCCAAAACTAGCAAGGAAATCATACATGCAACTTGATACCTGCAAAGTAATCTAGTTGTAGTCATTGATCCACTTGTTCCCTTATGCTTTCCTGATTTCCTATGCCTTCTTTCTCCAAATCCAATGTATGCCAAGATCCTCCAAGAATACTATAGTGTGCAAGAATATGAGAGAATAAATTGAGAGCTCTGAAACTAGACTGACAAAATCCATGAAATAATCCTCAGAAGCCTTTTTATCATTAAGGCCTCTATTTTTTTCATTTTCCTCCATTTTTCCTCTAATTTACCTTGCATGCAAATTTGTGACTCTTCACCTTCCTTTTCTTCTATTTTCCTTTATTTTCATAATTAAATGCCAATTATGCCACTTTTCCTTTGCCAATGCCTTTTTCGATTTCCATAGCCATTAATAAGCTGAAAGTGACACCCACTAGGATGTTTTTGCCACCATTCAACTTGGAATACATGTCCCATGACCTTGGTCTTATATTTTTTTTACATGTAAATTCAACCACGGGTTTTTACACTCCCACTATCCATGTACTTGGGAAATTGTCTAATTTAGGTCTAGGAAAATAGATTCCTATGAAATACAATGTCCTTAGGAATCCTGTAATCACTGTACAAGTACAAGGTATCATTCTTCCAAACACTTTGGTAGACTTGGTAGCTGCTATTAATATTATGACATTAAATCCTGTGCTTTTCTTGGATTACATGAATGAACACCAACCCCCATTATGTTAGAATCAACTAATAGATATGTTATTAAACCAAAAGGAATTCTTGAAGATGTAATTTCTTTGATAGACTCTTGGGAGTACCATGCCAACCTCCCAGTTCTTAACCTTAAATATTGGTTGGAAGGACATCCTCTTATATTGGGCGGGCCTTGTCTTGCCATTGTCGATGCATATATCAAACGTTGAACTAGGAACATGACAACTACTCGAGGAACAACCATTAAGAGTCTCACCATTTATCTGCCTACTAAACCAAACATATAATCTTGTAACCCAACACATTTTTCTCCCAACTTTGAAGAAGGAAAATTGTGTCCTATCCTTACTTTTGAAAAATACCTTACCTTTGAACAACATATTGACGATGATACTACTAGTAGCTTCATTATTCAACCATTTGGAGTAGAACACCCAACTTGCTAGATGTTGGAAGTTGTATTGGATAATGAAGCTCAAGATAACCCTATCGAGGAGTCAATTAGTGATCACATCCCTATTACAATGGTTCATAATAGCATTCCAATTGAAATCAAAGCTAGTAAAACTTTAAACATTAATGTCAGTCTTACCAGTTATTAACTAGAACGGCTAATACAAGTCCTCCAAAAGCATAAATATTATTTCCTAGGATTACACATGTATGAAGGGCATCAATCCTAACTTATGTACACACCATATTTATATAGAGGAAGATACTTTCCCTATTCATCAACCTCAAAGAAGGTTGAACCCACACCTTAAGTATATAGGTAAGCAGGAACTTCAGAAACTGCTTAATATTAATTTCGTATATCCCATATTAGATAATTAGTGGATTTCACCATTAGTTTTCATCCCTAATAAGAATGGGAAGTGGCATATTTGTGTAGATTATAGGGAATTAATTAAAGCTACACAAAAATACCACTTTCCTCTTCCATTTGTCGATCAAGTCCGTGATACTCTCTCCAAGAAGAAATATTTTTATTTTCTAGATGGACTCAGTGGGTATAACTAGATCCGAATTTCTCGAGAAGACAAAGACAAAACTATATTTACTTGTTCATGTGAAACAATTTTATATTGAATTCTCCCATTTGATCTCTATAATGCACCCACAACCTTTCAAAGAGCAATTTTAGATATATTCCCTGATCTAATTAATGAAAGACTTGAACCTATATGGATGACTTCACACTTGATGGTGATGAATTTTAAGAAGCTTTGAATAACCTATTAAAAGTTTGCATCAAATGTATATTAACCAAGCTCTACCTCAGCCATTAAAAGTGTCATATGCTAATGAAAGAAGTCGTAGTTTTGTGGCATTTTATCTTTGTTGCAAACATTCAGGTGGACCCAACAAAAATTTAGGTAATTCTTAGACTTCATATAGATCAGACACCAAAATAGGTACATATTTTCCTTGGTTATGTTGGTTATTACCGAAGGTTTATAACACATTTTTCAAAAATTGTAGCACCAATTTCTGTATTAACAGGAAATGTGGAATTTCTTTAGACCGATCGATAATTCCTTTACAGAATTAAAGAAATTACTTTCAATAGAATTGGTATTATGAGGTCCTAATTGGAAGCTCCTATCCCACATATCCTCTGATGCATTCGACACGCCCATAGGATTAATACTTGGGCAAGTAGAAGACAAGAAGCCTTATGTTATTACTACATTAGAAAAATCTTGATGCCAATAGAACTAAATTATACAATGATGGAAAAAGAGTTATTTTCCATTGTTTATGTTGCCTATAAATTTCGTCACTATATCATTGTGTTGTCATTGTGACAAACACCCTCCAAAAATTTTCTTGCACTTGAATTTTGGAGCCTCCTTGTGATCTTACGATCTGTTGTTCCAAGTTGATCATATGTTTTGATAAGTTTTTAAGTATTCTTCTACTACTATAACTATTGAAGACACTTTATTACACATGCATATTTTTTTTATGCATTAATAATCACATCCCTTTTAAAAAGCCTAGTAGTGAATGTCTACCTTTGAATACAAGCATTGTGCAACCGTTGACTATAGTGCTTGCAAAATCTTTGAAGATAGTGTCTGTGTAGTCCCTAGATATAATGGTTGTGTAGTGCCCAGTGATAGTGATTATGCAGCCCTTGTTGGTAATGTTTGTGTAGTTCATAAAGACAGTGACTGCACAATCCATGAGGAAAACCAGTGTGCAATTCTAGTTGATAGTCTCTCTGACTCTTAGCTGCAAGTGTACCATCATCCTAATGAGTTTTCTCAACTATTGATTTTGCATGCTTTTTATTTCATAAGTGTCACTTTCACTTTTGTGACTTTCATTTTTTATTTCTTTCACTTTCGCAAGTGTCACTTTTTCTTTCTTTAGCTTTCACATGTGTCACTTTCATTTTCTTTAGCTTTTGCAAGTATCATTCTCACTTATTCTTACTGTCATGAATGTCTGTTTTGATTGTTTTCAATCCTCGATGCATCGCACGTTAGTGCAACACTAGAGGTAGCTCCAGGGCATGCTTCTATATGAGTTGATCTTATATATCATAATGATATGTGCTAGACACTCTCCCACAACTTAGCACACTTTCTGGTTGTCTTCAACACTTTTGTTGTAACTTATATACTAAGTGTCGCAAAGTTAGATTTCAAGTGTCGCACTTGGAGACAAGTGTCGTTTTACTATTGTTTCACTATATTCTTGTTAGTTTTTGGTAATTTGTATCTCCTTGTCATGTGGGTGATTTTTTATCAATGTGTTATCATGTTCAAGTCATGTGATATGCTTTTAGTCTTACCTTCTTGTCTCACTAATCCCACACTTAGCCATTTTCAAAGTTATCACTGTCCTCAAGACTTTCCTAATCAAATATTGAACTTTTCTTCCTCCTCTAACTATGCACTATGCAGTCTTAAGCCACTATGAAACACCTTTTTCCTCCTGGAACTTCACACTACGTGGTCCTATAGGAAAATCTCCCTGAATTTTGCACTATGTAATCCTAGGGCTCATTCACTCAGATTCATCAGTTACACTTGACCAATGCACAGTCTTGATCAGCCCTACATTTCTCTATGAACTACATAATCACATTGGATACTTGAACCTTCTCTGAACTCTTGCAGTCCTCAATTGCATAGTCTTATGAGCCTCCTCCTTAATCACTATGCATTGCATAGTTACAGTTCCCAAACTTGCCTCCCTTATCTCCCTAACTTGCTCAACTGTGAACTCCTTTTTTCTACCTCACCTAAACTGCACATTGTGTAGTTCTAGTGGATAGTTGGTTCACCTTGAGGTCACTAGTGCACTCAACTATGCAGTCTTCTGAACCTCCTCCTCAATCACTGAACATTGTGCAGTAACAGTGGTTAGCCCTATCACCCTTGTTGACTAAAACCTCTCACTACACAGTATTTTTTCCTGCCTTTCCTCCTACTACACATTTATTAGTTGTAGTGGAAAGTAAGGCCATCCCTTAGTCCCTGTGAAGATAAACTACACAATCCCTACCTCCTCCTCCTTAAGCACTTTGCATTATGCATCCTCATTGAACAAGATTGTCACCTTGTCTCCCACACTTCCCCACTTCGCAGGAACTTGATAATCCTTCCCTAATTGTGAATTTCATAGTTATAGAGGATAGTGTGGTCATCTTTCCTCAACTGTGCAATTCTTAGATTCTTTCCCTCAAATCCCTTGCAAATTTCCCTATTATAATCAACACTTTCCATGAGCAAGCAGAGGTAGAATAGATGATTTACAAATTGATGTTGGCTTTTTAGCAGTGGAATTCATTTGTAGGTGTTATCATCTCAACATGGTAGGGTTATGTGTAAGGAAAGTCATCAAGGAGACTCTATAGGAGAGAACTTGTGAAGAAGGAGAAAAAGGAAGAGCCATCATGAAGGACATGAAGGAATTTTAAACCAAGACAAAGAGGTGGAAACTCATGTTGACTTAGAAATTTCTAAAACTCACCTAGACCCTTTGGAGGGTGAATATGAAGAACAAATAAAGATCCATCATGAAGAATTGAAATTCATAGCAGCAAGAAGATGAGCTTTGCATTGATGAAATGAAGTCTTATGTCATTGTTGCCAAGTCATGGCTTCTCAAATTGTCATTAAAAGGTCATATGTGTCAATATATTTTTCCACATTACTTGTGGAATGTAATTATGTAAATTCAAAAAATGTGAAAATATAAAATATGTGGAAACCCAAGGGTCCCACATGGAATGTGAAAAGTCACTAGGAAGTTCTAAAGTTGCATAGAAGCTCAAAGGTCACATAGGAATTTGAAAAAACACATAGGAGCTCAAGAGTCACATGGGAGGTGGAAAGCCACCTCATTTGTTATAAATAAACCCTTATAACTCAATAAAAGGTACTTTGGACTTTTCACCTTGGCTTCTTTAGCTTGCGTAGGAGAGAAGATATTTCTTTGGAGGAGCAATTAGTGACTTCATATTCCACTATTGGGGCTAGTGTGGCATCATTGTAATTGTTCATCTTGGGGATTTCATTTAATATATGAATCTCTTTGAGTCAGTGCACTTTCATGCATATGTTGTGAATGATTATGAGACTATTTTTTTGTTGTTTGCAATATATGTTTATGTTAACACATACTAATGAAAATGAACTATTATGTTGGATTTGGTATGCATCTTGTTAAATGTGCATTTGTTACTTGATTTTATGATCATTGTTATCTTTTGAACTACTTTGCAGGTTAATCAACGATTCTTTCCATACTCTTGTGCACTTCTTTTAGGATAGTATTATTACTTTTCTTCTAGAGGCTCACCCTCTCTTTTATCTTCTGTGAAAGAACCTTATCTATATATATATATATATAATATAATATATATATATATATATTATATATATATATATAGATATATATATATATATATATCTTGCAGTTGTATGCCTCACAGTGTCAACTTGCTTGCTTCAAAGATTGTTTGTATAGTTTCTTATGTTGATAATTGTAGCCAAGGAAAATTCATGAGAATAATGGAAAACTACCATATTTCTTGGTTAGGGCTCCTACTCCAAATAGTGTGAAGCCTAGCTGGGAATTCATGCCGAGGAGACCCACTGTGTTAGCATACATCCAACACCATCAACATATTGTCTACCCTATTTCCTTATATACGTATCACTCTGTTATTAAGTATTTACCTAATAAATTTATTACTAATAGTAGAGTGACTTGTTGGATGCTTCAATTGTATGAATTTGACATCACTATCAAAGATAAGCTAAGATAAGAGAATCCAGTTGTAGACTCTTTATCTAGGATTCCGCCTTCAAGTGATTCATATCCTATAGAAGATTGATTTCCAGATGAACATTCGTTCGCAATATATGTTAAAACACCATGGTATGTTGATGTTGTAAATTATCTTATGGCAAGGAAATTACCTTCACATATGTCCCTTTAGGAGAATAAATAAATCATTCATCGTAGCTCTTGGTTTTCCTAGATAGATGATTATATTTTCCATACAAGAAAAGATCTTCAAATTCAAAAACGCATAAGGGAGGATGAAATTTATGATATCCATAAATATTTCCATGATGAACATTGTGGAGGTCATTTTTCTAACCAAAGAATAGGACATAAAGTGTTGGAACTGGGTTACTTATGGCCAACAATATTCAAGGACACTAAAATGTACATTCAAAGTTATGATAGTTTCCAAAGAATGGAGCACCCTGTTCAATCCAATGAAATTCCTCTTCAAACACAGTTGGTGTTGGAACCATTTGAAAAACGGGCTATAAATTTTGTGGGCCCTATTAACCCTCCCTCAAATCAGAAATATTATATTTTGGTTTGTACTCACTATGTGACAAAGTGGGTGGAGGTGATAATTGTTTCAAGAGATACAAAAGAAGTAGTTACAAATTTCTTATTTGAAATCTATTTTCGATATGGTTATTGGGTAATTTGCTTGATAGTTAAATTACCTCATTAAATTTTCAAACCAAGGTTTGTGTACTTGCGATGTGTATGTGAACTATATATGCTGGGAATTCTATTTTTATCATGAAATTAAATTAGGATTAAGTCTTCATCAAAAGTACACACATGTTCTTTCTATAAGTCTTGTGGAATCAAAATAACTTGAAAGTAAATTATTCTAGAATCATTAATTGGAAATGACGGAAAGGAAAACTTATACTATTGACTTGAATTGAAAAACTATTCTATTGACAAGAATCAAAATCTATTCTATGTGAAGAATTGAAATTACTCTATTGAACTAAGTTGAAAACCTTATGCTAATTGCAAAATCTTATTTAATTATATTCTAAGACTTTGAATAAAAAAGGTAGAATTAAACTAAACTTCTACTCCAATTATAAATAGTATAACATAATGAAAAGATAGATTACTAATGCATGAAATTATGATTAAAATTAATCTGATCATTTAAATCTGAGACTAAGCAAAAAAATCAAATTAAATGAACTAAGAAAATAAATGTCTTTTTTGTGGTTTTGATTTTCTAGAGAACACTCAACGTGTAACAATGAAATTAGTGAGTGAATGAACAATAAATAAGCAGGGATAAAAGCATGAACCAATAAAATTGAACTTGCTGAGAATTGAAAATAAATTAACCTAGAAACAAAATAACTAAACTATCTTATGGCTCTCTAGGGGTCCCTCCTCTTGAGTGTAAGGGGATGTAAACTCATATCAAATCAATTAATAATGCATGCACCTAGTATGGAAAAAGGTAATTGTATTGATAAACAAACTTCTTGAATTATAGACTTTAAAATGCTTCAAAACCTTACTATCCTCTCTAGTAATATCTTTCAAATCGAAGAGATATTTATATTACATCTATTCTTAACAACTTAAAGAAGGAAATGTCGAAAGGAAAGTTCATAAATCAAAAACATAATTTTTAAATTTAATTAGGAAAATGGATCTTCAATGATTTGCTTTGTCGTAGAAAAACATGGAGATCCTCTTCATCTACACATTAGCCATAAACTATCATGATAATCACTTGCTTGCTATTAATTTTTCCATGCTCGCTTGATGTCAAAAACCACTTCCTAAAACCCTTGTGTTACACAAAAATATCATCACCATGATTATTTGCAGTCAGTATGGGTCTATCATCACTTATACTAGCCTCCTAAGCAAGTCTCAAACCTTAGCTCTTCATGT